>DWLS01008072.1:0-10196 GCA_018246255.1 Pachliopta kotzebuea | reverse complement strand
AGTCGCCTCTTACGACTCCCTAGGACAGTGAAGGGGTGGTGACAAATTGCATTCTAAAGCCGTCACCACACGGCGCAATTTGCTTATCAATAATTATTGATAAGCAAAGCGTAACATCTAACATTAAGTGAAAATCTTGTTCATCGTTTCCTTTTGTTCAATAAAAAAGTGCACACAAACTGAGACCAGGAGATAATTACTAAACACTGCCTTTTAAATTATGTGATGATTGCGTAAATGTAGTTTCCTAAGACTTATTTTTATATATTTTGCATATTTATGTAACCATTTGTACTGTGTATCTATTAAAGGTAAAATTACTAGTTATTAAAGCAAATTGCAACTTGGCCACATCGTGTCACAAGGTCACCGTAATTGTATCGTTAGCGACATATAAGTGAGTTAGATGACGTTATAGTTCTCATATTCAGGTCTTAGCTTATATTGTACGGATCTAGTCTACGATATTAGTGCAAATAATTTACGAGTTGCATTATAGATTCTCAGGCATCATCATCATTACTAATATAAAGATCTTTCCAAAGTGCTCCTATTGGCGTACCCTAACTTTTATTGGAATGTTGGTACTTGTAGACATTAAAGTTTTTTTTTACTTTAATACATAATCTTTTTTTGTCTCCTCGTAATGAATCGAAGTAAATTTATGTAGATCGTATAAAATTAACATGTAATTTTATATAAGATATAGCTGTAAATTGAATGGAATATAAATATGTATGTATATGTATATAGTCTATATTCCTTTTTATATTTCAATAATAAGAATGTCACTTCTCAATATATATGAACTATAATTAATTGCTATAACGGTTATGGTCAGTAAATGGATATTTTATTTATAGCCATAAATAATTTTATTGGTCTTCAAGATTATTAAAGCTCTAAACTATGAGATCATTACTTACGAAATTGAAGCTCTGACCAACTGGAACAATTTTCAATATATGTAATCTGTCATTTAGAGAGAAATAGTGAAGTAAACGGTATCTCAAATTTAGGTTTGTGTTTCTGATAATGTGATTCATTTATATTATCTTTGATGTACTCCTGTTAACAAAAAGGAAAACTTGAAATATTATATTTACAAGTATGAATAAACAGCTCGAAAGATTAATGAAGTGAATGAGGAAGGTACTATAAAAGAAAACCCGTCACGTTTCCGGTTTTAATGGTTTGTTTCGGTGATTTTGCCTTTAAAACAAATTTCGCAGACGGTGGAGACCTTTGTTCAAAACGAAGAATTAATAAACCAGCGTAAACTGTGACAGAATTATTAGCAAGCTCCTGTGTAAGTAAAAATACAATTACAATATAATTCTCTTAAATTGAGGCACATCAACAAAAACGCATTAAAACGCGTTAAATTACTTAATCTTGTCAATAATAGGTGAAATTTTAATCGTATTGTTATGTGTGATAATGGATGCTTTACGACAATCAGAAACCCAGAACCTGTCCTAAGCGAAACATCTATCAGAACCATACACGAGGTTCCTAACCACAAATATGTTCTCTTTACTTAATTTTATCTGTTAGGATATAATTTTACATGAAGTACATAATTATATATTATGTAATAGAGAAAAATTATTACTACGTCACGGAAAATAAACAAGGTAAAGCGTTCATAATTATTATTGTGTCATAAATTTACAACTTATTTACAAATAATAGTAACTTAGTGAAAATTACAATTTTATGGGTAATTCTTTTTGTTTTTTCTTACTTGTTACAAAAAGAAGCATAGTGAATCGCAAGAACCATCAAGTTACAGAATGAAATCCCTGTCGAGGTTTTCCCGAGGAGCTACAGAATGAAGTCCTTCAAACACGGCTTGATTAGGGTTTTTCTGAGACGGCAATACATTGTCTGTGCTTCGGGTGCTGCGGGCGTCTATAGGCTACGGTAACTGCTTACCATAAAGAAACCTTATACTTTTTTGCCACTTTAGTGATATAAAAAAAAATGAAAAACCAACAGACATTTCATAGAACTGAATGTCTTTACATTTGTCGGAATCTGGCTATGGTGTGGTCTTTGGTACAGTTTATTCTGTCATTGGTTTCAAAGTAAATTGAGTTGCAATACTAGCGTAAAATCGTAAATTTGTTAAAGTGTTGAAACTGTAATAATAATAAAAATTACTTAAGTTACTTTCACAAAAAATAATGATTAATACGCAGGATTATCGACGTGGGATCCGGATTTCATGAAGTAGTTTTTGAAGTTTGTGTCGTCTTTTATGAATTCGAAGTTTTCGATGCTCGTGTTAGACAAGTGCCATGCAACGATCAGTTTGCACGAAGAGTGACTTCCTTCGCAATATTCCAGTGGTAGGTAAGCCCTGGGTACGTTCCTATTAGGAAAGTAAGTGTAGTCCGACATTACGCGCACACCACATTCAGATATATTGTCCGCCAAGCTCCTGATTACACCTGGAAACGGAAACAAAACTATTATTCGTCTACATTAATACAATCTTCATCTAAAAAGAGAATATTAAACAAATAAGCAGAATAAGAAACAACAATTTAACTATAAGGGCCTTGAGTTATCTGTGACAAGAGAAATTGTTTAAAAAAATTAATCTGTCTAAACTGTTATAAATTAAAGTACAAAATCAAAATGTAATGTATATTTTTGGAAACTCTCAATTTTAGCTTACTTAGTAATTATTAAGTTTTTCGATGTTTTTTTTTGAACTAAAAGTATAAAGGGCGGACCTAACAAATATAATAGTAAAATTTGCATTTAAGTATGAGAAAATTATATTATTGAATTATTTATTGTTGGTTTATAAGAGAATTGTTATAACTCCTAAGGAAAATAAATATTCTTAAATCTCAAAATTAGGTGAAAAATATTACTTTCCGTTTTAATTTCTTTCAAACCCTAAAAAAATATATTTGTGCCTTAAAAGATATGTACAAAAAATTTGATTGATTTTTATTTTAAATATTTTTCTTTTCAAAAAACTGTTATATTTAAAAAAAAATTGTTTAATAAAGGAAGAAAAAATCAATGTATATCAGTAGAACCTAAAAATAAAATGAACTTAAAAATTTAATTAATAAGAAAATTTAACAAATTACAAAATACTGTTATTTGTAAAAGTACATTTAGTATCATTTAGTAAGAAAAGCTAAAAAAAATTCATGCTGTTAAGTTTGTAACCGTTTTTAAACATTAACTCTTTTCCTATTTTTATTAATTGAATTATTAATATTTTTGACTCTATTGAGTGTCTAGAATGTTCATGTTAAGGCGAATAGAACATAACACGGCTTGACTAATCAGACGTAGTTAAAAAAAACTTTGCAAATCATTAAAAGTCCGTTGAAATTAGGATCAAGAGATCGGGTAATGACTGACAGGCGTTTGAAATAAATACTTTAAACTCTGTTTCTTTCTATTGTTTGCGTTAAATGATCTATTGAACTAAAAGGTCCAAAAAAAATTTATAAATTATTAAAAGTATCATCCGTATAAAAGTCACAAAACTTTAAGCAACGAATTATGCCTTCATGTTTATCTTAATAGGATTAGCGTGAAAATAAGCAGAAAATACATGCTTGTTTAATAGTGTTTTCTGAAGTGGCTATTATTATACACGGTCTACACTTAAATAATAATGTATAGTTCAAAAATATGAAAAAAATACAAGTAATTTGAGTTTCAAGGTTGTATATCAATCTCCATCTAAATTTAATCTCAACAAACCATTTTTGCACGTTTTATTAACTGTGCGCTTCGTAACACTTAAATATTGTTCTAGAGTGTTGTTGAAAGTAGCCTTGAGGCAGAGGTATTCGTCTTCGGTGTACTCCGGCCTCACTTCTATCGGAACAGTGTCGTATTTGATGACAGAATTAAAAACGCACGGGTCCGGTCTTGTGGACACCTGAAATATTTTTTTTTCATTATTTAATATCTAAAAGCAAATAATTAAGGGGACTATTTTTTAGCAAAGTATAGAGCACCAGCCTTTAGCAGATCTTGATTTTCTTTCTAAAGTAAAATCTCTCTCTCCGCTTTCTTACATTGAAAACAAGCAAACAGTTTTTTTCCGGAGCAGATAACATTTTTTTTCTGTTTAAAAAAAGTAGTTAATTTACATAAAGAGATTTATGTTGCTAGAAAACTGAATTTAATAAAAAGGATATTCTTTATTTTTATGACCTGTAAAATTACTTACGAGACTGGAATCACTAAATAGTAATCATGTACCATACCATATAACCGAAATTAAAGTAATGAAAAGTTTGTCATTAGAATTTTACTATTTCGCGACATTTACTTAACTTTGTCTTTTTGAGTCTCTCACCGAAATTGTGTACACTTTCGCACCTTTTTTATTGTGTCCTTAACAGAATTAGTATTTTAGTCTCCTCTGGAATATCGTAGTTTCTGCTATTCATTATAAATAAATGTTTACCATTTTTGTCGAAGAAGATATCCTCGACGTATACCGTCTTTATAGGAATAAGTCAGGCTTATGAGAAATTTTTACCCCCTACGGTTTCGCTACAAAAAATACGAGACTCGATTTCGGACGAGGCTCGATTTGGGGACAATAAGGGCTCTTACCTTCAAAGCCCGGGAACCCGAAAAACCCTTTTTAGCTGCCTTCTGCTATAGGCAGAGCTTACCTTAGCGCAATTATGTATAACCCGCGGCTATTCACATCATCACCTCCAGTCCCTTGTTTGGGAGAGAGAGAGGGCCGATGCGGAGATCGTTCTAGGAGAAAGGATTAGTATTGGAAGCATCGCCTCTCTGATGAGTGATGACAAAAGTCGCCGCGTCTTTATAAAGTTCGCGAGAGATATAGCAGAAAAAGTGATAAGTTTAAATAAAAATAGGAATTAGTGAAATTGTAATAGATAAAATGTAATAAACAAAATTGTAATGAAAATAAAAACATGTAACAGTAGTAGAAATTAATAAAAGATGTAATAAGCGTATAAGAATACATTGTAAAAAGATAAAAGATAAATTATAAACTTGTAAATTGTAAAAATGCGGCGAATTTTGGAATGAGAGGCAATGCGTGGGAGAGGTCAGAAGAATGGAAGATAGATAATGTAGAGTGAAAGGATAGATTATGTCAAGAAAAGAAAAGAATGCAATAAAAATAAAAGCAAAAATAAAACCTTTACCCACAACACGAAGGGGAACGAGAAAAAAAGAAAAAAAAACCCCGAGGCTATTGTTTGAAAACCGGAAATGCAAAGGAGGAATTTCTTATTCTTTCATCTGATTTTTAAATATTAAAGTTTGTTTGTAAGCCATAAAATTTCTTTTAATTAAAAAAATGCTGAAAATTTTGACATTTTTTAAGAAAAAAATATTCTACTAACCTCTTGTCCTATACATCTTGGTACGTCGTAAAGTTCATTGAAAATTGCGACTGTCACATCCGGTGTAGCTGGATGTTGTACTATCCCGTTACAGAGTGTCCAGAAGCCGTCGCGTATTATGTATTTGCGTGGAAGCCTTCTCAATGTAGATACTGTTAGCGTAGTAACCCCTGACCTGCAGTTTCAACTTTCGTTACAGAGTTTATTTCAGAGATCATTCCAATAGATACTTCCCTTGAACTGGATATTTTACATTTAAATAACCATATATCTTATTTAATTATATTTCCTGGCTTATTTTAGGTTTAAATATGGTAATCACATTATTTTGTGTTTACTTTGTATATATATATATTATTTGAGTACTCAATGTCAGTGCAGCATAGTCAGTTGTAATGATCACCCATGGTCTACTGCTCTGACCATATAAATATTTCTGCCTTTGTATATGTAAATATTTTAAAACCTGTTCTACAAGTGAAAGCGTAGCGACGATGGCATTATTATATTAGATCATATCTTTTTGGCTCACCAAATTTATTTGTATATGTATGTATATATGTATTTTGAGATGCGATGCGGTAATATGCAGAGGTTACTGCTCGGCTTAAGTAGAAGTAATCTCTGCCAATGAATATGTTTTTCCATTGAATATACATTCTAGTGCATATTAAATTAAGTCATGAAAATAATTTGTAACAATGTAGCCGTATCTCCGAGTTTATATATTAATTAACCACGTAATCTGTACAGCAGGGTACATGAGTTACTGACATCATATGTAATATTACATATGGTATTATTAAGTAAGGCCATTGTGAAAAGGTCCAATAGCGGCAATTATCAACTACGACTTTAATAATTAGTAAATAATAGTGAAATATATTTACGTTTTGTAGAAAATTGTCTTTAATTACTACGGTACCTATACATTTCCATTCACCGTCGTATATGGTTGGGAATGAAAAATCCCATTATTTTTAAGTGAACTTTAGGAGTGTGTTATATATGCTATATATAAACATCAAAGTTTTTTTTTTAATAAATCTTTGTACAAAATGGTTTAAATAGCTCCCGGGTGATGCTATGATTATAATATGCGGGTCAACTTCAATTATCACTTTGATATAATTGACATTGTCCATAAAGGGCCTGTCCTGCTTAGCGTCTTTAACATCCAAAATACCTGAACGAAATCAGCAGTGCCAAAGTTGCACGTTACGCTATGGGAACTATAAATACTATTTCGAATTTTAGTTGCCTATGTAGCCGGGCAGCTAAAATTAGAAATAGTGCTTCTTCGCTTTTACGCGAAAGAATTCAAAATGTACCAAATTTTCTCTTCGATGACTTCCATTTTTAATATCTATATTTCTCAATTAAAGTATATGAAGTGTATAGAAAGTATGGACATAATAATTAGGCCCTTATTACATATAATCTTATGGAGAACGGTCCCTTTGTTATGGCTATACAAGAAAACATTGTAGGTATATATATATATACCTACAATGTATATATATATAAATACATATTACACGTTAAAGGATAGCTTACCTTCCATTAACTATAGCTTCTTTCAGCACGTTTTCGCGTTCCTGTATCGATAAAATCTGTGATTTTAAGTTTTCAGCCAAATGTTGCGCGTTGTGCAGAACGATCTCCAATTTCATCTTAAGATTTGAAGGCTGCAGTCCCATCGACACATTTGTTTTGCATGGAAATAAAATATTGTTCCTCGGCATGTCCTGGGTCTCGGGTATAATTAATACGGTTTTTAACGATTTATCATCCATCAGTTTGGGGTCCATTTTATTCATTCTTCTGCCAGACCTTACTTTACTGTAAGTTTAAATAACGCTCATTATGTTAATGTTAGTTTTTATTTCTTGTCACATATTTGATAATAACGTGTTTGGTTGTTCATTTACGAGAAAAACTAACAAGAATTGAAGCTGGAGGTATACAACTAATTTTTTGTCTTTCGTCTTCCGGAGAGTCTTTAGACCAGAAATCAATAAATAGTAAATTAATACTCTAATTTCGCTTAAATAACGTACAATAAATTTGTTAATTTCTGTTTGTGTATATTTTCTGCCACGTATATAAAATGCAAGTTACAGGTATTCACATTTTGATGTAAATACCTGTACCGGTTATATTCGTGTAAAAGAATGAAAAATTTAATAAATTTTAACCAAACACTCACTATTGTTCACGTAATGGTGTCAGCCATTCTGATACCTAGAAAAGAGACAAACGATTTTTATAATGATTTCAAACATCAGATTTAATAACGCATAAACATGTTTACCACTAAGATAATATTACAATAAATTTATTAATTAAAATACCCAATCTAAACAGGTTTGACGACTGCCTAGATAGATAATAAATAATATAATAAAATAAATAAAATCTTTTTTGTCACAAAAAAGGTTACAAATCAGTTTTGAAGTCTCTGTCTTCTGTGCTAGATTTACACTTGTATTACACGAGTCCTTGTCCTCTCACAAAATTAGGATCAATTTTTATTTAGTTAGTAGTAGTAGATTTTAAAATAGATTTAAACATAGCTGAAATAAAGCGAGTGTGATGTGTAAGTGTTGAGTAACTGTGTGTATGTGTGTTGTGTGTACTAATAGCTCGTTAGGCGTTTGTTGTATGATGAAGAAAAAAAAAATTTAATTAATATGAAGTTAATAACTTTTCAGTTTCTTCAGAACGCTATGATATTGAGATTGATTATATGACATTACCACCGTTTTAATTAAAAGTTGATGAGATGATTTTTGTAGTCACATAGATATGGTATGTATTTCTATAAATGCAAATACTGTGTTTCGGCTTGAAGGATGTTGTTGTTAGTGAAATTACTGAGATACCGAGATCTAAAAACTTGTGCCACATACCGATGTGCACATAGTTATGTTAGTGATAGCCAGCGTTTTTACCAGGTTTTTGCTTCTGCTGGGCTCAACATTTCGTCAACTAAGGAAAAATGTAAAATAAGAACTCTGCTGATCACATTTGGTGTCGAAATTATCATTGAGTTTTGCTGGATCGTTGATTTCCTTCTATCTAGAATAGTTAATAGGGCAGCAGGTGACCGATTAGTGTAAGGGACTTATGATCAGCAGAAGGCATCTTTCGGCTGTTAATTTATGTAATACTAACAAAACATCTAAAGAAATCTTTCGACTTTGTCAAAATAGCTTCAACATCTATTTTATATTAAAAGAAAATCCTTACCCAGTCGCAATAACATGCGTGGAAAACGAAAACGAAAAAATAAAAGTAATTCAGCATTGTGCGCTGCCCAATTGTGGTGAACATGTCGATTACACTGCCTAAGTTATATTTTGAAATGTTTTGCTTTCCTCCTCGCCGTGTAAACTATTCACGATTGTTCGGAGTCTATTGTTTCCGCACGGCTTCGTCTGAGAATAAAGAAAAATTATTATTACCGTAAATCCTTTCTTATTTTTGTTTGTTGAAATATTTTTAAGTACGTATATGTCCACACTGAAGAAGAACAATAGTCTTGAATTCAAATGCCTCTTACATAAACATTTACTATACGTGTTATAAAAGTTGAAGTAAATTCCTTTAACCATATGGGTCTTCATATTAATCGTAAAAAGAAAAATATAAATTTGGAGAAACTACTCCTGAGATTGTTTTTTTATAAAATGTCTATAGTGTACTATGCAACCCTAAAACCCTAAAAATGTTATGTTTGGTTCGTTCTTTAATATTGTTATGAAAGGAGGGTACTAAAGAATGCAGGATGTTGTCAAATATAAAAAGTTTTGACAAGGGGAGATTCTGTCGTATGTTTAAATCATATAGCATTTTGTCTTTAATGTTCATGTTTTCGAGAAAGCTGAGAAACCTCCGTTTGCATAGTTCACAGTTTGAGTACGGTATGTATATCCTACCCAAAATCTTTATGCACAAACATGTCAGCACTGACAGGAGGTACATATTGCTTCATATTTCTCACTAGACTGCACTTGTGAGTTTTGTCCACTCTCTGGTGATTTAACGCTTTTTTTTCTGTCCTGTTGTTTTTTATCAGTATCACCTGAAAAGGTTTAAAGTTGTTCCATTTAAGTAAAAGCTCAGAAATTAGTCTTTTTATTTAAAAAATGTTCTTTATTAGTCATTAATTTATAATGTTAAAATACAAGGTTACAGTTACAGGAAGTTAACGTGAATAATAATTCATTATTTTCTCTAGTGGATGAGTATATTGATGGCCTATTCAGCGAAGAGGCGTACAACACACCATCGGATTCAGTGAAAGAAGAAGACTTGGAGATGACACTACCCAAATGGTTCGATGAGGAGCTCTTTAACAAGTAAGCCGTAATTTTGAAGAGAAAAATGATAATTATTAAATGAGACAAGAAAAGTTTAAGCAAAGAAAGTTTCCTGTTTGTCTGGTAAAGATGTTATTATTGTCGATAAAAAAAATATGCTTTATTTGTGTACCGCCCAACGAATTTACTTTAAGATTTTTCGTTTGTGCGCTAAAGCTAATTTCCGGTGGCGATTTCAATACGAGGGTGGTAATTACTCTGCTGCTACACAAAAGCCACATACGGTTTATGTTAGTCTCGAAATTTTATTAGGGGCCTCTGTTACAAAGCAAGAGGCTACTCGCTCTGCTACGAATTGTGACTACCCCTTTCTTCCATTTGATCTTAATTATCCTTATAGAACAATTATTATTATACTTTACGTGACCAGGTCAATAAATGCTTTACTTTCATAGTATTTTCAATGTTTATATTTTAGCCGTTAGTTAAT
>DWLS01008071.1:0-10198 GCA_018246255.1 Pachliopta kotzebuea | reverse complement strand
CTTTTGCTATTAGTAGATAAAAATTATAAAAACAAACAAGTATTTGATAAGCGAACAAGGTCTCCGACTATAGTCCGAAGAATAAAAGAGTATATCTAAACAAAAAAAAAATGTTAAGTCTTGTTACTTCATTATCAATAATATACACCACCGTCCAAACCGGAATACAATATTTGCATAGTACTGTTTGCCGGCTGTAATAGGAGCTAGTGGTCAAGACGAAATCCGGCTACGGACACCTACCACCAGTAAAAAACTGTGCAAATATTACTGTGTTCCAGTCTGAAGGCTCACGGCAACGAGCGCATTGTGGTGCTGTGTATACCGTCTTAAACAGCGCCACGTTGTTATGAGCAAACGTATCACTTACCATTAGGTGAACGACTTCTTCGTCTCGTAGAGTAAAAAAAAAACATTTAAAATCTGAACATGTTAAAGTATAAATATTGCGAATTTTATTGATAAAAAACATTAACATATGTTATCCATTAAAACGATAAGCGAATTAAGGAAAATATATTAATTATAGTTATTTAAAATTATTTTCATTAATTATTTGAAATTAGCTTAGCTTTCATAACATAATATACATAAACAATGTTAATTATTGATTTTATTCAACAATTGTCAATATTGATTTTTCAGTATCTTCCGTATTTAATATGGAAATTTGTAAATATTTTTGGAAATAACGTGCAATAGATAACAATACTTTTTTTAATTTAGTAGTTAAACAATTTGATATAGTGGCTACACCATTGTATTCAAAATAAAAATACCCAGGTTTATTAAATTACACATACAAAGAGGCTTTAATTACAGAGTCTGCGCAAAGTGACCTTTACATTTTATTATCTTTATATCATCCTTATCCATTTATCTAATTAAAATATACTGTATGTAATTATTTCTTACCTTTATTTTGTCGTACGTATTGTCTAGTTCCAGTTTATGAACGAAAGGGTTCAATATTTCGGCGCGCATGCCGTCAGATGAGAAAGCGCCGGTTTCACTATGCATTTTGCCATTCATTTTCACGACACTTACTTATTTGAAAGTGAATTTTAATTTATATTACACTATTAAGTTCATCTTTTTTTACAATAATATATTTTTTTTAAATAATCTCAAATATAACGTATTACGTACTATTTTACCTAAATAGTAGCGACGACGTACACGTAATCTCACATCGATGTACAGTTCAGGACTGAATTTTTAGAATGTATTTGTAGTGTTGCCATTTCACAATGTAAGTTTTGTAAATAAAACAAAAGCAAATTTGTTAAAGAAAATATCATTCATAAAATAAAAAAAATAGACATGAGCTAATTTATAAAATGTAATTAATTAAAAATAGCTTTCCTTTCGAATTACTCAACGTATTAAAAAATCTAGTACTTAATCTTAACACATCGTCTTTGGCCTTTTACATGTTATCATAAGTTTGTAAAGAAATTCGCTAATGAAAATAAAAAACTGTTTTATTAAGTAATAAAAAACTGCGTAAGTACATTTATTCTTAGGAGCGCTTTATAGATTTAAGATATGATGAATAGATAACATCCGATCTCATTTTATTATTTTTTGCTATCTTAGTAACCTCACAAAAAAACAAAAAAACATAGTGTGTTACACTACAGGTTTAAAATAAACAGAACTGAAATGCTGTCGTTCTTAAAAATATATAGGTTTTATAGTATTTCATCCATAATAAAATTTTATTAAATAGTAAACCACTTTTATATTTATAAAAAAAAATTTAAATGTTTTTTGAAACATTTTATGTATCTAATATGTAATATAAATCAGTAATCTAATATGTAATATAAATTAAAATGACTATAAATAAAAGCAAAGTAATGTCATTTATAAGCCTTATTTTATTTTTAAACAATATAGCTTTTTTACATTATCTGTGAAGTATTTGTTCTTAGGTATAAAGTTTTATTGACGAAGTGTTGAATTCTTATCATCTCTTCCTCGATTTAATGTAGTCTTATCTAGGAAGAATAGAAAAATGATTTTTTCTCTGTATAATGGAACATAAAATACAAAAGCAAATTATCGACTACTTTTCAACTTTCGAAGAATTTTATAACATAACGAGAACGTGTTTGAAATCTTGCCAAAACTGCGCAATTTCTATAAATAAGTGTATTAAACGTTATAACAACATTAAACAGTAAGTATAGTATGTTATTAATTAGTTTCTGTTAAAAGCATTGAAGTATTCGTATATATTTGTCTTGTGTTTCAGAGCTAATTTAACCGGCACACCTTTAGAAGAATTTGATGACCTGCAATCTAAGCTATCAGCATGTTTGTTTAATCTTATCTCTAAAGAAATTGACGAAATCCGAAATCAGGGGTAAGTAATATATTACATGAAAACATAACCTCTTTATAAAAGCTATAGTAAGTTTGAAAATAAAAAATGGCCTTTATTATAATAGCGACGTACTAAATACTATACACAACTCATTATTAACTATCAACAACCACAACATGTTTTGAATCTTGCTATCTTTAAAAGTATGTCATAAATGATTCAAAATAAAGAATTGTTTATGAAGGTCTAAATACTTACAACTTATATTTACTTTTATTTTTTAAATGTACTAGTAAACTTTAAAATATTGTACTATAACAATCAACATATATTTTATCAGATATTGTTATAACATTTCAGGTCTATCATAGAGGAATTATTTGAAAAATTGTGTCATAAATCTAACATACTCAAAGAAAGCTGCAAAGATATTGATTGGTCTCTAAAAACTTTGTTAATTAAAGGAAGTCCTTTTCAGCCTCCATTGAAGCAAATTTTAGATTTTGTTGATGATTCTATTACATATGGAAGTGAAATTTGTGCACATATAGCATCATCATTAAATATTTTAGCCTTGAAAGGGCCTAACTGTGAGTCTCTAGTAGATAATTTCAAAATATCCCCGAAGTGGCAAAAAAGAGTTGAAGAGATTTTGTCATACACATCATTTTGTTCTGATAATATAATTTAACACAATGGATCTTCTAGATTCAATTTTAAACTCTATGCAAAAACCACCGACGGCTAGTGAGGCTCAGAAGAATGCACTTAAGAAACAGAAAGAAGCCATTGAACGTAAACAGAAAGAGGAGAAAAATATGTTAAACAGATTCAGAAAGAGAGTTGAAGAAAAGATAAGTAATTTCATTAAAGATGGCACGAAACCACATCTACAATTTGAGCCAATGGAACAAACATACAGGTCTATAATACGAGATGTAGCAGAGACAGCGGGAGTTCAAATATTTTCATTCGGACAGGAAGGAATTGACAGATACTCCATTATTTACACTAAAGATAGAGGACCATCAGAAGATGAACTAATGGTAAGACGAGCTGGAGGTGTGTGGAGTGAAGACAAAGCTGCTGAAATGGCCCTGCGGCATATTGAAATGCAAAGGCAAGCTGCCATAGAAAATGAAGAAGAGAAAAACAGAAAAAGGAAACATGGTAAAGAGGAATTAAGTGGAACATTTTACAAACAAAAGTATGCTCATCTCATAGGCCAAGAGGCAGCTTTGGACGCCGCACACAAAACTAACATGAATAAAAGTTATGGGGAGGTACCCAGTGAGAATAAGAAGGATTTAAGATCTATAGAGCAAACAATGGCTGATATCAGAGCAAAGAAATTGAGGAAAGCGGAGACAGATAAAGGAGCTATGGAAAACAATTCGACTATTGAATGATTTATGTACTGTTCATAAATTCAAACTTATAATTCATGTTCTCTAACCAGAAGCAACAACTCTCACACAAGTCGAAAGGCCCATCTTACCTGCATGACAATGAAGATAAACGGGTAAAAAAATCACAATATTTTAAGTTTGATTATGTAGGTATGCATTTTAAATGATTAAGCTTCACTTAAAGGCATGTACCGATGCTGATGACCTTGAAGGTCTATTAAGAGCACAATTTACTATTTTGGACAGCGATTGAGTTAGTGATAAGATGTGGCATATCGTGATAAGCAATGATTAGCGTAATTTTAGTATTTGATTAATAGAAAATGTGTATGTATATTCGAAGGTCAGGCTAAGTTACTTTCCTTAGGAGAGCCCTTTGTGTGAATAGTGGACAGCTGCAGGTTGTGCACAACCTTTGAATATATAAATTGAATGATGCGAACCTGCCTGATTAGTTACCACTGGTATATTGTTAATATGCCATTATAACGGCTTCACCAGGATCTGTTTGCCAAGATATTAGAGCCGAAGTATTCTGGATGATCATGCTTTACCAATATTTGACTTATTGTCACTCGACATCTAAAGTTAATTATTGAAGTATGAACATGCTAACCATTTGTGTGTGAAATGCCTCTGACTCTCCTGAGAAGAGCGAGTCCCAGCAGTGGGAATATTGAGTGGGTCGTTAGTTCTCAGCAATATTATGACTAATAGAAGCCACTCTTATAATGTTATGAATGCCTTTTATCATTTGTTTAGTGGTTAAATTATTGTTAATAATTTTGAAGGACCGAAGGGAGGTCCTTAATTTGACTCGTAGATTTTTCATAATTTTTTTATTCACTTGATGGTAAGTGATCCACTTGCCCATAACAATGTGGCATTGATTAAGATGGTATACACAGCACCACATTGCGCTCGTCGCCTTAAGACTTAAGTTGTTAAGTATCGTTACCCCAGTAATTTCATTAGCATACAGCACCCTTCTTATGACATTCTCATATTTTATTCATGACAAATATCCTTTAAAGGAAAATCAATTCTAACGATGTCACAAACAGAAAATGTTTGAAATGATTAAAGATTTTTTTTTTAGTAAAATTCTATTATACAGAAATTCTTGTCTTATGTTAAATTATGAATAATACTGAAATCCCTCGTCAACACGCGATGAGCCGGCTTGGTACAAGAAGGCTTAAAACTCTTCATTATTCATCATCATCATCATCATCTCAGCCTATTGCTGTCCACTGCTGAACGTAGGCCTCTCCAATAGATTTCCAGCTTCATTATTGGAGGTGGAATATTTCTCGAGTATTTCAATACAATAGTTAATAATTATTTATGGGCATGAAAATTAATAAATCATCATTATTTATTATCTACAAATATTAATATCTCATTTTTAATGAAAAAAATGTTTCATTGATAATTTTATGCTTCATCAAAAATTATACTTAATTTGCAGGGAATATATAATTAATGATTTGAAGTCCAAAGCTAGTATTAATGGTGAATCAAATGTTGTTTCAATTTTCTATATAATTATAATAAAATCTATTAATTTATTATTTTGTGTCTACTACAGTAATCCTTCCTATAACACGGTAGAGTCGTCGCGTTGTAGTAATATTCTCGTATAACACGTTATCAACAAATTTTCTCTTTAAAGTGACTTTAAATCGCATATTAAAAAAAAACTATGTTATGAAAAAAATATGTATTAACATGTATCGTCAATGTTTATAAAATTCATAAACTGGCAACACAAATTTAATAAAATAATAAAATTTTATATCGACACAATTTGCAATGTTACGCGAAATTATAAACTGTACAAATAGAAAGTTTCACAGTATAGAAGCACGCGAGAAAACTCCGCGTTATATGGGGGAAAACACGTGTTATACGAGGGACATGAAATCTTATTATAAAAGTACTACATTATGGAGGGGATTGCCATATAAATATGTTCTATAGCAATAATTTTGTGATTGTTTCAAACTATGGTAGAAGGAAACACAATGGATTATGTTTTGGACAGCTGGTAACTGTTTAAAATAGTATGTATAGTTGAATACTTTGAACAGATGCACTATTTGTAGTGAAACGGTTAATGTTTTAAAGACTGCCCACCTATTTTAGTAATTAATAATTAGTTGATTGAAGCAAGAATGTATATTAATAATAATCCATTTTTCATAAAATAAAAGACTGTGACTACATCTGTCTATTATTTATCTTGTACCTATAAAGAAAAAGAAGTTAAGTCGTCTGTATAATGGAATGTGTTCTGAAGAACTTTAGTCCTAATATTCTAAAACTGCAATGGTCACTTACGGTGTGGTTTCAAAGGAACTTCCTCACAAGAACCATCAAGTTATGGAATGAACTTCCTACTCAGGTTTTCCCAAGGAATTACAGAATAGAGTCTCAAAAAGGGTGTGATGAGGTTCCTCCGAGGACCCCAGGGGGTCACCGATTGTTCTGTTAAAACCAAAGTCACCGATTGTTCTGATAACATCAAAGTCTATAACAGTTCTGATAACATCAAAGTCAATAATTGTTCTGATAACATCAAAGTCAATGATTGTTCTGATAACATCAAAGTCTATAACAGTTCTGATAACATCAAAGTCAATGATTGTTCTGGTAACAAAAAAGTCACCAAATCTTCTGTTAATTTACTAATATACGGTTCTCTTCAATACTTGAAGATGCCTATTTTCATCTGCTGATATTCATATGCCGAAAATGTGATGATGACGAAGGGTTGAAAACGAGGTACTCTATTCTTTCCAAATAAAGCAATACTTTATCATTTTGAACATTTATTTACCATCAACACGTTAAATATACATTAGTTTATAACACGAACAACAAGTCACCTCAAATTCTATGAGGATACATACAGTTTGTTTTTTGTGCTAAAAATTGGCAACACTAAATAGCAAGGTTATGTTAAAGTACAGCCCTTATTCTCTTAATAAGGTTTAAGTTGTTAATTAAAGTATAATAGGTGATAATTTTCAAAATATATTCGTTTTTAATTTAGATGGGCAAAGACTGCTATTTTTGAGCAGCGAGTATTTATTAATTTTGAACAATATTTTGTGATATAGTATCAGTGTTCTAATAAGCCATACCTAACCTGTGACATCTTAACTACATACTTCTAAAAAACGTTCGTTATTATAATACATGATATATAGGCAACATTCATTCATAATTTATGGACGCAACAATAAATATTAACTAAACTGATTTTTTGTTTATATAAATACGTTAAATTTTTCTAATTACAATGTAATTTTAAAATTTTATCAAATTAAGCCTTTAAAGTATCAGTAGACCGTAACAGATATTACATTAAAAAAATACTGGTACTGTAAAAAGTTTCATCACATTAATTGACTCAATTTAAGCAATTTATATAATAAATAAATAAATCTATTCAAGAAATATAAAAATTATATGATATATTAAAAGTAAAAAAAACGAGGACTATGTGGCGCAGTGTATGTCATCGTAAGTAACAACATTTTTTATTACCATCATGTAAACTTCTTTGATGTCTCGTCATATCGAATATTAAAAAAAATTAGTATATATTTTAAAGTTAATTCTCTAACATTTAAATTAATAACTATTTTTGTTATATAATGATATTATAACAGACGTACTGTGCGTACAATTCTTATTAATAGGGTCGATACATTACCACACAAGAAATTCTGACAAGGTAATACAGTAACAGACAACAATAGCAATACTAAATGCCGACATTTTTTTTTTCATAACATATCATGGCATTTGGTTTTATGAAGCACATACAAAGCTTGAAATATATATTGTTTTCAATTTTTGCATTCGATTATTACGAATGGTTCTTATTATTGTGTAATACATAAAGCCCGATCCTTTTTATGTCTAGCCTTTATAATTATCAACGGTTATGGATATTATACATTACTCCAAATATTTACCTAAGTGTAATAGAAATGTAAATAATTAAAAAGGTAGCATATCTGCTCTAAGTATTAATGCTGCTATTACTCACAAAAGAAAAATATTAACGGTAAAGCTAAAATCATATTTGATAAATAGTTTTGATGCAAGTTTGTACTTATTATCCTTTTTGTACACAGATAATAAATATTTAAAGTCTATTATGGATTTATTTATTATCGTTCATTGATTGTAACAACAAACCAACGAGTAAATGAAAGATAAAATACATAATTTTACTTTAGCGTATATTATAATTTATTACTAAAACTATAATATCACAAAGAATATTTATGTATTTTCCTATGTAATGAAAATATAAATGATTTTAATTTTAACAATATTAGATTAGGTTTATACTCTATGTATTTGCCAAAGAGGATATAAAGCTTAATAAAAATAATTCATATAAATATTTTCAGAATTATTGTCAAGTATACCTTTTTTAATTATTATCTTAGTTATTGTCTTCGAGCTATCAAAGCTTCATAATTATTCTAAAATGAGTTAAAAATAATCAATGTATATATAGAATAAATTATTGTCACAGATATTATATGATAAATATTTCTAAGTTCTATAAAGTGCTAAGTATATGTATCCAAATTTTAATTTTTTAAAACGTTATACACAAAACTGTATAAGAAATGTTTAATGTTCAATTGTTAAGGCACTCATCAATGTTCAAACATTAAACATGATGAATGCCTTAACATACCATTGAGAGTTTAGCATGAATAATAATTCACCTATAATTTTTCAAAGGCTTATAAAAATAACTTAAAAGTTATTTTTTAAAATAACAAAGGTTATTGAGCTATTTCAGGATGTATAAATACTTAAAGATATGCAATTTTTTTTAAGATCCTACAAACAGGTATAATATAGGTAAAAGTAATTACAGTCTCAATAATTATAACAGTTAATAACAGATAACAGTAAAGTATTAAAAACATCACAAAAATCAATATAAAATATACTAGTCTAAAGATACCCTTAAAATGATACAAAATTACATTTTATTGTCTTACAGAGTCGGGCGTTTTCCCACTATTTCAATTGTTGTTATATTGTCTGTAATGTCAAATCGCACAGACTAGGTAAGTTAATTTAATGTATAAATTTTATATAATAAATATATTTAAATGTAAATTGAACAGCTACATATAGACTACAAATGTCTACTAAACTGTAATATCAATTTTCTTGTAAATATTACTCATAGGATGTAGATTAAAAATGTACCATACCATAGATTAAAAAGAGAATAAATTAAATGAAATGTCACATAGATATGTTTAACACTTATGATATGGTTTTTTAATATGTACGATAATTTTTAATAAAGCTGAAGATAAATAATTTGCGCGATCTAAAATTCCTTATTATACATTATTGTCAACAAATTAGTCGAGTCTTTATTAATATCTTGTACATAAATTTATCATAAGAATTGCAACAATATTATTTAAAATTAAAAGTTATTTGGAAGATATAAATCAGGAATAATAAAGTAAATGCTTTGTTTAATAGGAAAATATGTTAAGAGATCACTTTGAAAGTAATGGGATAGAATATTTGATAACATGTCTTGAATAATTTGATTATTACAGTATATTTAAATACGACACAGAATTTTTATCGATGTTTCTATTTGATTAACAAACGATGAATTTAATATCTCTTGATAAGTAATATATGCATATATTGGAAATGAAAGTAGAACTGGTACTGTAGTTCGTCGTTCTAGCTTCCGCGCTTCCTTAATCTTCGTCATCAGTCTCGCAGCATCCCGGCCAGCAGCAGCCTTCGGTGCCGTCGGGCCGCGTGCAGAATAATAATGTCTCAGCTGTTGTCACGGCTCGGGGTTCGATCCCGTGGAAGTCTCGCAAATCGTCAGCCGGGAACCACGCGCGCTCCTCGTCATCAATTATCGGTATACCGAAATATCTGTGAATTGTTAAGAAGATTTTTTTTCAGCAATAGGCGTCTATTACCTCGGGTATCAAATGAGCTTGTAGATCAGTGATTAATAAGTGGTCTATATAGACCCCTAGGAGTCTATGACTAGCTGCAAGGGGTCTACGTCAGAGAAAAAAAATTTGGGGGTCCATGAAATGAAAATGGCTGTCCACGATAGTGGATCTGAACGCATACACTGATAGTACATATTTACTTACATCATACTATCTTATAATATATTTCCATCCCCATACCTAGTGGAAAGAGGGTTCAGCGCTGTTACCAATCTCCTAACGAAAAAAAGAAACAGTCTGGACATCATTAGCCGAGGAGATTTAAGATTAACCCTTAAAAAATTGACGCCAAATGTTGATAATTTATTATTAAAGCATCAGGTTCATACTTCACAATAAAACATATTGACTTATTGCTTATGTTATTTTATTTATAGTTTATTTAATGTTACGTATATTTTACATAACAG
>DWLS01008070.1:0-10198 GCA_018246255.1 Pachliopta kotzebuea | reverse complement strand
TAATGCTTGACCACGATCCCACCTGGTGTTAAGTGAAGATGTGGTCGATGATGGTAAAGCGCATTAACCTATCAAATACCTATTCACTCGTTTTCTTAAAGACGCCCACATCTATAAAAAACAACCGGCCACAGATGAAATATAATTACAATTAAACATTTTTTTTAACGCATGTATAGGTTAATGCTTGACCACGATCCCACCTGATGTTAAGTGAATATATGGTCGATGATGGTAAAGCGCATTAACCTAGCAAATGCCTATTCTAGCCTATGCCTAGTTATATTTCTTCTATTGTTGTCATAAAATTTTATTTCAGAGGATAAAATAACGAAATGTACGTATTAAAACGCTCTCTGCCCTTTTTTCACTTCTCTCCGGGGTCACGATAAAAAAACCCTCTCTCTGAAATTGTGATATATACGAACCTCTTTTTTTTCAACGGAAGCATCACGGCGTCAGAAACTGAAAGGAGTGGCTCCTCTGCGAACAATGTACACTGCTGGCACTAAAAAGAAGCGCTAATGACCTTTGAATTATTTAACACACGACCTCTATCTATGCGCGCCTGCTCAAAAGCTGGCTGCCGTCGAGTGCCTTTTGACTTTTTTTTTTCCCCATACAGAATTATTTTCGACCCCTTTTCAGGCTTATTCACGAAAAGGTTATTTAGAATTGTTTAAATATTTTCCATAAAATTCTGATTTTTTTTTCTTTAGAAGACAATTCATATAAATGTTACAAACAAAATCATTAAACATAGTTTTTTATTAGAAATAATATACAAAGATTTCACCTGATGGTAGGTGATACTGTCGTTTATTACGTGGCGAAGGTATACACGCTCGTCGTTAGACAAAGTGTCTTGTTACCTCAGTAATTTCTCTACTTTAAAGCACTTTTCAAATCGGAACACTACTGTTTGTCAGCTGCAATAGGAGCTGCGGTAGTACCTACCTGGATGGTCTCCAGCAGCAGAAACCTACCACCAGTATATCTATTAAAAAATATAATAATTTTAGATTAATACTTTAGGATGTTGACTATTAACTGTCTTCTTTATCATAAATTTGACTGCTGTTTAACCTTTTTATATCTTATTTTACTCTATTGTTACTGTACGTATCCTACCTTTTTTATTATATGTGGAAAAAGTATTGCAACCTTTCTTTACAAATTGCAATTCGCGACGCTCTAAAGTTCAAGTACCATAAAGACCACAGGCGGTATTAAAAAAAAAGGTACGATTTCAAATCATTTGACAATAACATAGGTGTACACCCACACTCACATACAGAAAAATAAAAATAGACCTTTGGATACTGGGTTCAGTATATACGAACATATTACTAGAACGAAATATAATTCAAGATATATGTTTTAATATCCATTACCCGATTGATCAGCGTAAGACTAATGCGTTGACTTAAATACTCCGTAACCCTTGTAAGTTATGTTCACATAGGTTTATTATAGTAGATGATAAGATAGCATAAGTATTACATGATGTAAATATAAGTTAAAAAAACCCCTGAACAATAATATCAGGGAAAAGCAGAATTAATAAAAAACAACCCTTGTACATTATAAACTGGAACAGTTACATGGATAAACTTCCAGAGTAAAATGAAGTACAGGGTAAGGAGATGAGAGATCCGAAATAAAAACCCTGTAGCATTTTGGGTTAAGAAGATATGAAATGTCAAAGTTTTCACTGAAGAACGGGGGCAGAAAGCAAAACGGGAACATCAAAAAGGTAGTAAATGATAATATTATTAGATAAAGCTATATATATAGTCCTTGATCTTTTAATTGTTATTATTTTTGTATATTTGTTATATGTTATAATACTATATTTCAACTTTCAAAGAAACTGTAGTAAATATTAACAAGGTTAAACTCTTCCTTACTTGTCTTATGTATACGGAAAGGCATATATATACTATTCGTCGAAATGTCTTGTTTCTATTCTTTCAAAGAAAAGGTTAAACAGAATTGCTAAAAATAAAATTTTCTCGTTAAATTATTCTCTATCCGTTTATACGGAACCCTGGAAATGGTATTCTGCATTAATTCATCCGGTATTGATCAATTAAATGTAAGCAATCGTCCGTAAATTGTTTTTGTGGATCTGCCGAAGGGTTGGCGAAACGTTTTCAAGTAAACTGATTATTGTAAAACTACATCTAACGCCTCGCAAAAAGTTTTTACTTCAATAAGCATTGAAAGAATTGTTTCTTTTTCTTAAACCTTTTTAACATTGTTTAAATGAAGAAAAAAACGGCTATTTTAAATATAATAATCTTAGCAATGATTAATCAATCGATACAAAAATATTTTTTCATATTTTTTTGGATGAGAGGTTCTCTTGTTAGTAAGTGATACGCTTACCAATAATGTTACTAGTTAAGATAGTATACAAAGCACTACATTGCACTCGTCAAGTGTAAAGTCTGCTTATCCCAGTAATTTCATTAGCTTACAACTCCAATTAGAACGCAGTAATATTTGCACAGTACTATTTGTCCTCTGCAATAGGAGCTGCGGCGGTACCTACCTATACTGTCTCCGGCAACAGATCTACCACCCGTAAACTATAATTCTGGTGGCCGATATCTGTTATTATTATTATATGTAACTTATTATTTGTATCAAAAATATTAATATTTTTTTTTTTGTAAACTGTACCAGACAAAAACAATAGTAGAATTAAATAGACAAGATGGCGGATATCACATGACATTTATTAATCAAACCTTTTTAGTTGCACAAATAAAAAAATTAAATAAAAACCAGACAATTGTATTATAAAAATGCAAAATTAATTATAACATTAATAATAAATGGATCTTTTTTAAATATTTTAAAAATTTATGTCAAAGTTTTTTTGGTGGGAGTTTGTTCAGCTGTCTCTTTATTGTCATTTAATATCTGTGCGTACATTTCTGAATTAACAGACAGATCCAAAGTAATAATAAAACATTGAGTGTATTTTGTGTAAATCGTACAAAAAATCTGTGGGTCCGTGAAATTGCTATACTTTAGTTAAAATAAACAGTAACAGGTTGCAAAAAGTAATACGTGTAATAGTGTGACGAATGTTTATTCCTCTTTGTTGTTCCATTGTAAAAGTATTAAATTATATGGTTGTTAGTAACGCAATTTTTATGGGAAACTGTGTTTTCGATGTGACCAGTCTGATGCCACCTGTATACAGTAATCTACTACGATCTTCACCAGCTAAGATTGGAACGGATACAAGAAAAAATTAGACAAGATTTTCTGTCGTATTACTAAAGGTTAAATCTACACTTTTTTATTCCACAATACGAGTAAAGCATTCAATTGATGGTAAGTGTAGTAAATTAAAATCTATCAGAAAGTTATATTATACAAATTAGTACTTATAATATTGTGACGTCATTACTGTTCCAGCCGCTAACATTTTCATGACCATCTTATTAACACATAACAACAAATTAAATTGAGAGCAAATGTTAATCATTATAAATAAAATCCATAGAATATATATTTTTGTGGAAACGTTACAAACTTTTCCTAAGCCACACGGAAACCGTGTTCAAGAATATTTTCCCTCCGAGCGAAATGTTGAGAGAAACGCCAAAATCAAACCGACTTGTTATTCCAAAATTACATTTTTTTTTATCTGAATTTCTTTTGGGGTAGATTGTTTGCAGGGATTCTTAATAGAAACGTAACATTGGGATGA
This sequence comes from Pachliopta kotzebuea, assembly GCA_018246255.1. NCBI lineage: Eukaryota > Metazoa > Arthropoda > Insecta > Lepidoptera > Papilionidae > Pachliopta > Pachliopta kotzebuea. The sequence goes on along the minus strand of DWLS01008070.1, from coordinate 6,468 downwards.
AAGAGATCGTTCCGGAAACCAACGGAACTAATGATTTTGGACCTTATCTTTATATAGTTACCGACTATGCGACTGAAAACATGATCGATAATATATTCCAAGTAGTCTGAATGTTGTGATAAATTATTTTGGACTTTATTTTATTTTTTTTAGAGTACATTATAAAGTGTATGTATAATCATAATTTCCTCTGAAGAGCCGAATATCCGTTCTGACAGTTTTATTAATTTTCGTTCTCGACAAAACTTTTGTTAGTTGTATTTTTTTTCCCTTGTCTTTGCTTTTGAAATTATAATTTCGTCCGATACACAATTTGATTGCTGTCGATCGAGAAGCCTGTTACGGAATATCATAGTTCATTATATTGAGAACATATGTACTGAGAAAGGGTAAGAAAATTGAAGAGTAATAAGGTGGTATGGTATGGACTGTGCAGCTTCTTTTAGTTCCAGCTACCATAGTTTCTAAAAACTAAAGTTAATTCGTGTGTATTGCCAGTGGTGACATATGGAATTGAGACGTGGCAATTTACAATGGGCTTTATAAAAAGACTCTGAGTCACCCAAAGGGCAATGGAGAAGGCTGTGCTCGGAGTATGTCTATGCAATCAAATTAGTAATGAGGAGATCCGCAGAAGAATTAAAATCACCGACATAACCTTAAGGATTGCTAGATTTAAGTAGCAATGGGCCGGGCAAATTGCTCGAAGGACCGACGGCCGATGGTGCAATTAGGTCCTAGAGTGGTGATCACATTCCTTTAAACGTAGTCCCGGAAGGCCGCCACTAGGTGGACCGAGGATCTGATGAAGGTCGCGGGAATCCGCTGAATACAGACAGAGCACGACCGATCAGAGTGAAGATCTTGAGTGGAGGCCTAAGTCCAGTAGTGGACGTTTATTGGCTGACGATGATGGTATAGACGTTTAAATTAACGGAAAGGAAATTATATTCCTATAGCGATGATGAATGGGTGGATTGTTGAATTAATGATTCGTTAAAGTGAACGTAAGAAGACGACTTGTGCCTACCCCATGTACATCAATAAGGTTGTTGTGTCTGTTTTTTTGCAATGGCCAGGTAATTTTCGAAGAAAAATACTCTGCTTTTTGATTCTATCCCAAAGATAGCAAAGGTCCTACGATTCCGAATGATGAAGAAAATGAAATAATGTTAATATAGGTATAGCTTCCATTTAGTAGTTTCTCTGTAGACGGAGTGATTTTCGAAAAAAGTCTTTGCTTTTTGATTCTACCCAACGATAGCAAAGGTCCTTCGATTCCGAATGATGAAGAAAATGAAATAATGACAACATAAAGCTTCCTTATAGTAGTTTCTCTGTAGTAACTATTAACTGTGAAACAAATTTAAATAAAAAAAAGGTGATTATCGAGACGACGAACTCAAACTCTTTTTCTTTCGTACTCTTGGAAAACATTTGTAAAGATACTACTAAGAAATTTCTATATATCGCCTGATATCTAATTGCAGATAATAAGTTTAAGATCATCTTTGGGACTTCTACTGCCGACGGCAAAAGTACCAAAAAAATTAATAAATTTAACTGGTTTCAATGGCGCTGTAATAAATTAAATTGCAGAGCTGAAGACATTTACTATTTTATCACAAACTGTGTAAAGTTATAAGAAAACATCTTAAGAAATATTTTTTCTCTTGAGGACTTTAAGTTCTAAATAGCTAGAAGTCCAAGTGCAGAAATACATAACCTTATTAATCTCTGGTAAGACATGTCTGTCATCATTGTAATCATTACTAATGATTGTAAATTCCGGAGATACGTACTCATAAATTTGAAGAGGGCATTGATTTTGAAACTATAAACGCAAGGTTGCAGATACAGTTATTTAACCGGAGGTTAACTTTAAAAGAGAAATCCGTGAAGTTTCCAGTCACATCATAAAACAATGCACGCGTATCATTCAGACAATGAAAAAGCGTTTAAAGCAAACAACAAAGGTTGAAAGCAACTAAACGCTTTTACATTCTCAAAAACAATAAAAAAAAAAATACAGAAGAGTAATTGATGAAATCCCGTCCGACGCGTAGCCGCCACTAGATAGGTGTAGTTCGCAAATTTCCACAAAGCCCCCTCCGATAGCAATTCCGTTTTAGAGCCTTAATACCGACTCCATTGCGAATAAAAGGCATATTTCGTCCGCCGACGCTCGCAAAATTGTCATCGCAAATAGCTTTCGCCTAAGGCCTACAAATAGCACATTTCTAAAACCGCCTATCTCAATCGCTCTCAACTTATTTCCAATCTTAATCCCCTGTATTACAGTCAATAATACACCAGCAACACCAACAGTGGGAAATGTAACAATGAAAATGCCCGCGTAAATAAGATTTTATCTCAATAACGTCATTATGAACTTTATTTTTAAAGTGATAAGGCTTTAAATGTTTTGAAGTGGGAATCTGAACTTGAAACGTCGCTAGCCTGACGCTCGATATCAAATAAACATGAATTCAAATCCAAAACGCCTTAAGCGCTGCTCACGGATAAAAGTTAATTTAAACTTTCCTCCACATTAATAAAGTTTGAACTAGTTTAATTGCGAGTCAATACTAGATTTTTCGCCGGGGGAAAGGAAGGAGATGGCGTGATAGGGGTTTTAAGGTGCGAGAAAAGAACGGGTATATAGCTCGGAGCGCTGTGATTGGTCAGGAAGGCCGCAGGCTGTGAACAGTAGCCCGCCCTATGTCTACTGTAAAAGGTGACGCTTGTTCCGAATAGTGACGTAACGTTCTGAAAAAAAATATTTTTTATCTATCATTATTTTAAATGTGTATGTATTACTCGACTATAAAGTAAATTTTGTTGTAATTATATTGTTATATAGAAAGCTTTATATGTAGATAATTAAAACTGAAATGGAGCTAAACTTACATGCTTGCAAAAATGGAAGAACCACTCACTCGATCTGGTGAGGGTAGAATCGTTTTAAATGAAGATATTTTGGAGAGGCCTATATCCAGCTGTGAGCAATTATCGATTCACAATGATGATTTGCTTACTTATAACAACTTAATACTAATTTGTATTTTAAATACAATCGAATTTTTAAGATCAATGATCAGTTTCAAGAATTTTGGTAAAAATTCAGATAATTCATGGAGGAATATTTTTTAAAAATTTCCGATTCGTTTCTTTAGGCGTAGGTCGTGTATGGCGACACTGAGGGCGAAGTCTTATACCGCTCGGGGCGTGGCACGCACACACTCATACTGACACACAAACAGGCACCCCTCTTCGCCAGACCTCCAAACGTGTTTTCACCCTTATAAGTTTTTCAGTTTGACTTGCCTACCCCGTACTTACTTAAATATAGGTAGAATTGTACGTACACTTTCAAACGAGATAGTTATACGACTCAATACGTATGGTGAATAGATTTAATCACTAGTATCTTTTATGCCGTGGACTCCGTGGTCCGCTTGCCCAGCATCAGATGAGCTGGATACGTCGCAGAAGACGTGTCAGCGGTATTATCATCAGAGAATCTCTCTCTCTCTTTCTCTCTGTGGTATTTATTATTCCCGTCTGATGGTGGGGTCTGCCTTTCTGGTCCTCTTCGGTAACCTTGCAGAACTTTAGATCTTTTTTGACCACATCTAGAATATTTTTATTGTTATTGCCAGAGACCGTCTAGGTACAACCAGCTCCTATTGCAGTCGGCAATACATTACTGTGATCCGGTTGGATAGTCGCAGCTATAGAAATTACTGCGGTAACAACACTAAAGACATGTTTCAAGGCGATGTAATGTGGTGCCATATATACCATTTTAAGCAACACCATATTTTAATGAGCAAGCGTATCATTCACCGTCAGGTGAACGGCAAGTCTAGTCAAAAAATCATAAAGTTTATAGATCGAATTATCTCTACTATATTAAAAGCAATGATTTAAGTTGATTCATAGATCATTTGTCCACAATTAAAAATAATGTTGAATAAAACTGAAGATAGAGAAAATGCTAATAATGATATAAGATTGAAAACAAAAAATCTACTATTATGACTATTCCTGGAATGACTAAGTTACATGGAAAAGAATTCATCAATTATGATTATTACGAAGAATCAAGAGCTATGTTTAGAACTGTTACTTAATAATCAAATCAAGAATAAGAAGGTACGGAATAGAATTAAGGTCATTGTCATAGCTTATTAGTTTGCAAGATATTAGTAGAGGTGTAAGGAATCCTACACAACTCTTGGGATCCAAGCCAACATCACCTGTTCGTACACCCTGATAATCAACAAACGAGGCTTTGGCTTCCCACTAACCAACATTGGGCTAATGTGGTGTGAGACGGCCTAAATCCCTCATTATTAGGGGAGGCTTATGCCCAGCAGTGAACATCTATCGGCTGATGATAATCAGTCAATAAGGTTCTCATCGTTACCAACAACCGAAGCAGGTTGATGGTAGCAGGTAACCAAGGACCTATAGTTGTGGATTTATTTGAATAAAATCTATGTATGATAAAGATTTGATACCATGTATCAATAAGACGAAGACGGATAAGAAGAAGTGATGAAGATCAGGCTGAGAAGAGTTAGTTCCTTGGGAGATATTGGGTTGTTGACAATGATGATGATGATCAAGACGAAGATAAAGAATGAACACCAAAACTTCATGCATCAGCATTTACGATTGAATTACAATTGGATATTAATAATAATGTTCTTCTATCGCTCTCGTTTTATATCGGTGTTAGAGTGAAATAAAATAATTGTATATGAGTAAATAAGGAAATAAAAACTGAAAGCCGAAAGGTAATCATCGTCCTTTGTAATCTCGTTAGGTAAATGTTTGTAGGAAATAAAGATGCGTAATTATTTAAGAAACTCCGGCCGCCCCACAAAGGGAACGGGGGCGAGGCCCCCGGACAGCGTGGAAAGACAGCGCGGGACCCTTGTTGTAATTATTTTTCCATGAAAACTTTCGCCCTTTACAACTTTATGTTTGGGGAAAAATTTACTAAAGATTATAAAGGATACGGCTTGATTACTTAAAGATCGGTTTAATAAAGAAAATCTTTTTATCTCCTCATCTATTACTTGGCTCCTGTCCTTATAAAATATGAATCTGTGTAATGGGATGTGTTCTGAAGAAATATTTGATCTGATGCCATCGACAGGGAGTTCCTCCTCATACTCTAGAACCACAATGGTCGGGTAAGTCAGGTTCCAAGGAAATTTTCTCCCAAGAACTATCAAGTTATGGAATTAACTCTCTGCTGAAGTTTTCCCAAGGAGCTACAGAATGTAGGTATTCAAAAAGCGTTTGATAAGATTTTTCCGGGGACGCAACGTGCTATTGGTGCCTCTGGTGCTGTAGGCGTCTATAGGCTACGGTGACTGCTTACCATCAGGCTGTTTGATCGTTTACCACCTTAGTGGTATAAAAAAAGTATCTCAGCTGTTCATGTGCTAACACTAAAACATCGGACTCTGTCTTCTCTTCTACCATGTTTGTTAATCTTTCTATAGCTTATATCTTCAGGATATTTTTTTTTCTATATCTTCATCATCACAATGAACAATCAATTTATCAGCGGATTTACGTACTCTGGGACCACCGTCTATGTATTCATTTTGGACATGGTTAAGCATTATAATCTGTAGTAGTTAAAAAAAACATAAAAATAGGTATACAAATCTAATCATCGTCAGCCGATAAACGTTCACTGCTGGACATAGACCTTTCCCGAAGATCTCCACTCCGGTAGTTCCTGCGCTGCCTGCATCCAGCGGACTCTCGTAACCTTCACCAGATCATGGGTCTACCTATTGGCAGACCTTGCATCACTAGATTGACTAGTACGTGATCACCATTCTAGGATCTTACTGCCCCATCAGCCGTCAGTCATTTAAGTTTAACAATCCTTAGGGTTATGTAGGTGATCTTAGTTCTTCTGCAAATCTAGTGTTAAACTTTTAATAACTATTTTTCATTATACGGTATGTCCGTCTAAATCGTAAATTAAACAAGATCGTTTGTTATGAAAAAGTTTATATCCGACAAATACTCGTTATAAGAGCCGAGGTTTTCCGCAAAGTTTGTATTCCGTACAGCTCGCCCTCTATACCTACACTTACAGCTAATAAAATACGACCATCACAATAAATATAGTAATTTTCAATATATATATCAGAATAATATGTACCATATACTAAACAATAATGGGTAGAATTATTAGGAATAAAAATAGGCTTTAATATTTTCGTATGTACAATATTAATGAAAGTTTTACGTAGTTTGGTTTACTGATAATAAAAATCCAAAAACTATTAAATTTGGTATTTAGCAAATATGAAAATTAAGATAAAGGGAAAATATACAAAACCGTCGTAAGACTTGTCGTAATGTATGGTTCTGAGTGTTGGGCAATCAAAGAGATGGATGAAAAGAGAGTACATGCGATGGAGATGCGAA
>DWLS01008069.1:0-10200 GCA_018246255.1 Pachliopta kotzebuea | reverse complement strand
TCGCCTTTGTGACACTATGTTACTTTTATTAAATTAGTATTATTATATATATATAGGTGTAAGTGTACATAAAGAATATATATATATATATATATAACTTTGACTTTGTACGTGAGCGTAATCTGCGGCACGAAAGGATTCCTCAGCAAATTCTCGTAAGTGTTTCCGAATTGACTTGATTAATTACCAACACTTTGTAAATCTGTCGCTGAGATTAATTATTATCTCATTGTAGTGAGCAAAAAAATAAATATATCAAGCAGGATGTTCTAATCAAACTATACAAACGACTGGGAAATAAATAGGATATTAGCTATATTATTTCATAACATTACATTAAGTACCTATTACAATACAAAGATATAGAAAATTTACTTCACTTATTTATTTTGTGATGAGGTTTATTATATATCTTTATATATGCTTTTTTATGTCGTAATTTTCATGTTATGTAAATAGACTATTTAAATTATTGGCGGTAGGTCCCTATTGACTGAGAACGTCTAGATCAGAGATGGCGAACCTTTTTTTATGTCCGTGCCGCAGTCATAATAATTATTTTTTAAATACGTAACATGCCCCAATAAAATTTCATTTCAAATGTTATCATTGTGAAACTAATTAACATTCTAAGATAGGTATTTACTACTACAAATTTAATTCATAAATTAAGGGAAAGTTAGATTCAATTCATTTCTATCAATAAAAATTACTTATAAAAAAAAATGTTTTTGTCTGTGCTACCAAAATTTTTTGAAGTGCCATTGATTCACCGTCCTTGATCTAGGTAGGTATCACCGCAGCTTATATTGCAATCGACAAACAGTACTGTGCAAACTGTTCTGTACTGTACAAACTATTACTGTGTTCCACTGTAGCTAGTGAAATTACTAGGGTACCGAGATTTAACAAATAATATCTCAAGGCCACGAGTAAATTGTGCAGATTATATCGTCCTAAGTAAAGCTACGTTGGAATACATAGGTGTATCACTAACAGTCAGCTGAACGTCCTGCTCGTCTATTAAAATAGCTTTTCAAGGACGTTATGCGTCATACCTCGGACAAGCGATAATGACTCACCGATCCCCTCTGAGCGTCTCACTAGCTTATACTTATTTCATATGTATTAATGTGAAGTTATTAGTGTTTATTACTTAACTTGAATTCCCTTATCACAATTACTGCATTAGCTACAACGTGCTCATACTTTTAATCCAACTGCAGCGATTTCCAATCAATAAGGAATTAAACTAACCTTTTATTACAAAAACATTTGGTTTTTTTAATCGTCGAGGCGATTCATACTGGAAGACAATAATGTTCGCACAGTACTATTTTTCAGTTGCAATATGAGCTGCGGTGGTGTCTACTTATCTGTATCTAATTGTATTCCAGTGGCGTTCAGTGTCGGTTTCAATGATGACGCATTATGTAATATATATATACGAACTAATACAGACCAATACAGTGTCAATTGGTTTAGTAGCTTCCTTTTCCTCAATGCCTTATGTATAGAAAATTAATTAAAGACTGAACTCTAGCCTAGTAACGCGGCGTTCTCTTCGAATTAGGCTTTAATCTGGAGTTTCAATGTTTGTAGAATTTCTTCGATCATTTATGGTCTCATTGTTATTTAACATTTTCAATTCAATTTCATTATAGGTAAATAAAATAAAATAAATAATTAAATTTCAATTCGTTTGTTAATCGCCAAAAAAATATATATTGTTTCAGATTTTAACAATGTGGATACGGAATAGTAAGTTATTTTTGGAAAACGAGCTTAGAAACTCGAGAACTAATTTGAACGGGACCACTTTGGTAATAGATGCACATAATTTTCTATACAAAAAATACGAAGATTCCAAGCTCAATTATTTGTTTGGATGCGAATGTGACAAATACGCAACTTTCCTTCGCAACCTTTTAAGCGTTTTTCGGAAAGTAAATGTAAAATGTTATTTCATATTTAAAGGGGGTAATAAAAACTCAAAGAAATTATGGAATTTGGATGCTAAGTATGAAAATAAGCTTTTAAAGAAAGAAGACTACATTCAACCAATTTTCACGAGGGAAGTAAACAAAGAAGTTTTGGACGAGATGGGCTTCGATTATGCGATATGTGAATACGTGAGCAAGAGCGAGTGTATTGCGTTGGCACAAAAATTTAATTGTCCGGTCTTGTCTCTGGATTCGGAGATCTTCTTTAGTGGTGTTCCGTACATACCTTTTTCCAGTCTCGAATACCATCAATCCTCTAACGCCCTTGAAGGCCAATTATACAACCTTTACGATTTAATGGAAAGCTATCATGTTGAAATTGATCAAATTGCTATTTTCGTTACAGTCTTCGACGAACAAATTTTTTCTAGAGAGTTTCTTGAAAATCTGTTAAGAAAATTGCGGCTTCCTTTGTCTTGGGCAAGACGACATGTAGGATTTTTGCAATGGCTCGCAAATAACAGAGAAGATGCTTTGGAAATAATATCTCAATGCGTTAGCCATGAAGATTACGAAAATATTCAACTTCAAATAAAAAATAAACTTGAGAATTACATCAACGTACAAAAGCCCGCAAGTTTGCCGTCGCAATACCTGCTTAATAAGGATCTTTGTAAAATAAAAAATTGTGATCCGGAATGGTTCGCTAAGGGTGTCCTTTGGAAATACATTTCTATAAGTTACATAAATATATACAGATGGCGAGTCGTAGAAGGTTCATGGAGTGCAGAGGACTACCACGCGGAAGACTCGCTACTTCTATCTGCACCTATCATAAGGTACGCGTTCGATTTACTGACGAACTTTAAAGATGAAAAAATAATATATAAAGGCAGACGATGCAGAAAAGTGAAGAGAGAAGACGGAGTTTCCTTTGTAAGGGATTCCGATTTATATCTACAGCCATCAGTCCGAAAACCCGATTACGGAGAAAATAACGTGTTTGAGAACGGATGGGATAATATACTCGATTATAAACTTTTTGAACATTTTCTCGAAGAAACTTTACAAATGTCTGATATGAATAAATTAAAGCGATTACCGCGTGATGCCACAGTGCTGGTCATAGCACTTCTTTATTTTTCGCGTCAAAAAAATACCGACGTTGACAACGAAGTGTACGCCGTTCTGCTGTCGTATGTCGTCTTGGCAGTGTTGAATGATGAAACAATAAAAGAGGAGATACTGAACAAAAAAGATCGCGCATGCGCCGTTATTCTAATGAACGAATACTTTCACATGCCTAGCGAGGAACTTAAGGAAATTTACGATCCACACATTCTTCATCCTCTCGTTGAGTTCCAGCACTGTCTCAGGCATATTAATTTTCTGAACACACTATGCGGTTCACCATTCGCACCAACAACTTACAGCAAATCTTTCAATGCTACATTCATCTACCGAATTGTACGAGATTTAAAAAAATGTGAAGACCGCGTGTTACTGGACGAAAAACTGAAAAATGTTCCAACTGTACAATCCTATCTTAACAATCTTGTCGATTTGTACAATGAAATGAAATAAGCTAAATTTTAACCAATCATCTATTCTTAACTCATGTATTTTAACATATAATGATAATTTTATTAACAGAAAACGAATTCTCATCAGAACAAGCTATTTTTGAAACGCAAGAACTCAATATAAATTTTGACTAACTTGAAAGTAATGTTTAAAATATTAATATTTTAATTGTTTGCGACGTAAAAGCCCAAATCAAAAATATGCCGAAACAGTGGCCAAAAACACCATTTATGCTGAGGGGTCATTGTGTCGGGAGGCCTACGCACCCTATAATGCCGTGGGAAAAAAAAACACGAAATGGTTATTAAAAATCGTATATTTTTAAACTTCAGCGGGCTACCATTGCGGGACGATTCACATGTGCAAAAGCGTGAAAGAGATGGAGCTATTGGGTCAGAGGATCTTACTAGTATAACATATTTATTCGCTTTTGTACTATAGAACTAATCATACTGATATACTCATTTTATTCTTAGTTATAAAAAGAAATTATTTTATTAATCATCTCATTAGATAATAATATCTAGACTTCTATTTAAATAATAAATTTAATAAATCAATAGCGTATAATAAAGCAACCATGGCCCATGTTGAGTAAGGATGCCATTCAGTTGCAGTGTTATATTTTAAAAAAGTAATGATTAATCTATTATATGTTTTTTAAGGTAATCTTTATATTTGGTATTGCACTTAACATTTGTGTCGTATTCGATATATAAAATTTTCATGTGTCACCAAAAGACAAGATGCCAAAGATCATTATTTTGTATGACTTTAAAATTAAACATTTTACAATAATTAATTCTTTTGACATTTATAACTCTATTAAGCATTAATTTTTATTTCAGTATTATTTTTAATATTAAAAATGTAATTGCTTTTAAAAATATGAAACTGTTTACTCACTTTACAAATGCTATTTGCTGTTAAGTTTACTTTTACTACTCGTGAGTTTACTTTTTTATTTTGTATTATTTTATAAATAAAATTATTGCACATATTATTTTTAATTTCCCTCTCTCAAAAATAATTATTACATGTTTTAAATGGCTTAATAAATTTATAAGTAAAAATGTGGACAATTTATGCCCTTGAGACAGTGATTAAGCTCTTGTCTTGTAACACAAAGGATCATGTTCGATATCAGGACCGCATGAGTTTGTTTGGTGGTAAGGTTTTTATTTTCAACAATCCTGATTAGTAATCATCCATGACATTATAAATCTGCTTCCATATCAGCATTGCTTTGTTCCAGCTGTCGACATATAAGAGCCAGTGTATTCTGAGAGCGCAAGGTTCGCCATCCACGGCTCATTGTTATACAATACCATATGAAATTAAAAATCATTAATTACCCAAATGTAGAAAAAAAAATCAATGAAAACATTAGTCGCATGGAAAATAGTATATATATTAAAATTTTATGAATATTAAATAAATAACTTATATTTTATTTATACAAATCAATGGTTTTTTCTTTTAATTTAAGAGAGAAATTAATTTAATTAATACTTGATAAGTGATGGCATTAACACATTCACTGCCACATAAATACATCATCTATAGAAACTGATTATTTTGAAATCTTATTTATCAACATACATGTAAACGATTGATTGTATGTGGTGAATAAATGTTTCTTTTTTTAAAAAAAGAATAAAGAAATTGAGATAATAATAATAAGCTGAATTGAAAGAATAACCCGTCTTTAGCACCTGCAGAAAGTAATAATAGTTCCCATTGTCATCTCCACAAAAGGTATCGTACCAAAACAACTAAATGAGTCTTTTAAGAACCTCCACCTACATAAAAATTTATACAAACTGATACAAAATACTGCCATTTTAAATATGTGTCAAATAGTAAGAAAGTTTTTACAGATAGAGCAAAATAGGGACCTGCGTCTTTCATTATCTACAACTGCCGTATCAACTATGTAATTGAATTCCTCTGACATCACCAACCTTTCTCTCAGCAACTAATAATAAATTTATTCTCCCTCTGGATTTGCACTTGGCTTAGGCCCGTGCACATCCGTAAACCGGTTCACATCAAACCGAGCATTAAAAATTAAAAAAAAATAATAAGAACTCTTTATTGTACTCCGGGTTACAAGAAAAATATATACACATTATTGAATAAAAAACTGTTTAACTATACATATGTTTTTTCAAACCTGATTTGGAGACAACTACAGACCCTATGTACTCGGATCCAAGTGTTTGGCACTCGTTGTGTTAAGTAAATAAGTCCTTGAAGATAAGTGCTGCATCGACTCCTTCAATAACATAGTATGTCAGTATACACTAGTACATACAAAAAGGAGGAGACGGGAAGTAAGTTATAGGGCAGAAAATAAAATATATAATATTAACAGAAGAGTTTTATTCCACAGCAGTTAAAACATTACTTCTCGTTACTTTATATTTGAATATCTTCTCCTTTCTTCTGGATTTCCAACATTTTGTATCCTCTTTGGTAAGAATGTAATCACCGCTGACAGCCACTGATTTGATTTTTGCTGGAAAGATATTTTCTTTATTATTACCATATGAATAAAACAATGTTGTTATGGACTACGGATGCATTCACTTTAAGAATACACAAGTTGAACTGCTGCCGTGTCTTACAGCAGCAAGTTTATATATTAATGTATAATTATCATGACAAAATATAATGATCCGCAGGTTTTTCGTCCCATAAATACTAAACATATAATAAATAGTGGAACCTCACCTTCTTCATCATTTTCATCATCATCATTACGAACATGATGTCTCCTCATTTTGATCTTCTTGGATAAGTCATTATGTTCTTTTGTAAAATCATCCGGCATATCTTCACAAGATAAAAATCCTGTTGAATCCCTGAACAACTTTACACCACCCTCAATTTCTGGTTTTCTAGAAATTCAATCTATTAAATAATACAATTTTGATTATTTCTAATTTTTAAGCCTTCATTATATCGTGAAGTAAAATTGGCCTGAATAGACTGTTATAATATTTAATAATTTCCTTATATATTTTATAATTTATAATTTCCTGTGATGTTTCATTAACAGAAAGAAATAATTAATCAACACTACTCTAGCAGATTTCACAGTGCGAAGCATTAAGCATGTTAATATATAGCAAAATTAGTAAGTAAATTTTGAAAACAAAACTGTCTCACCTTGTACCAGTATCTTGAACATTGATAAATTTTATATTTTTGTTAATAATTTCCGATACTTTTGCACCAATTCTCCTTTGCATTTCATCAGAAACTTTAACATCATTGTAATGAGTGGCTTCCTCTAGATACCTTTCAGATCGAGGTTTTACATCTGAACATAAAGATACATAACATGATAAATTTAAAGACAGAGTATTTCCATACAAGAAATATTATTAGAGAAAAATATCGGCATCTTGGGTATGAAACAATTGCCCTTAATGTTACAATATAGTTCCTTAGTGATCTATCTTGGTTGGCAATTTATTTATTAATGACATTAGACATAGGACTCTTCACTGCTTGGCAATATTATGACCTGAACGACTAGCCGATAATAATTTTTACGGATAAAATTATTATTAAACTAAATACACATAACCTACCTATTTTAGAATTTTGTGCCACTGTATTTGATTGCTTATTGATTAAATTGATAAATGACGTATCCACAGCTTCCTGGAATCGAGATAAGTCTTCATCTTCAGAAGAATCGGTCATTTTTTAGATTATATACTTTTCATTCGTATTTTAATTTCCCAAAAATTAACGATTAACGTACTTTATTAAATCCTACGTTTTCGGGAGTGAGCAAATGAATAAGATCTTTTTTTATTGGGAACGATATATAAAGTTTTGTACTGTTTTTCTTAAATATTTTTTATTATTTTAAACAGTAAATCTAAAGAATTCTATATAGGCAAAGGGAAAAATGTTATTCAACCAGGACTGTTAATTTAGTAATTCTTAACCATAGAAATTGAGGTATCAACAGAAACTACAGAGAAAATATTTTTAATAAGCAACAGTAATTAATGCATTAAAAACATATTTTTTAAAAACTTCTAATTGAGCACTAGTAAAATCATAAAAAGACTTTCTTCCGTAGGATAAATTATGAAACACTAAATGACATTTGACATATAAACAAAAATTCATGATCAGGTGGTGTACGCTAGGGAGTAGGACTTTAGGGGTTACGTTCTAATACTAATTTTGATTTCATGTTTAAACATAACTAAGAACAATGACAGAATACACAAAACCCCCTTTGGATCCAGATTTAATAAAATTTACAGAGAAAAATGACTATGACGCTTTGGCTAAATACTTAGTGGGAAATAATTATCGATATCGAGAAAACATAATTATACCAAGAATATTGGGCCCCGTAGTAATTAAAACAAACGAGGAGAAAATGATAGAAGCCACCGTGGAAAGCTGTCCTTTTAAATCATTGACAAGTTGCATTATTGGTAAGTAATGGCATAAAAAATTTGTTTACATGAAAGGCAATAGGAACATATTACGTATAAATTATGCCAAAGTCCGTCATAATAAAAATGTACAGGATTTAGGATTACATTTTTTTGTTTTTTAATTATGTCAGGAAAAAATAATTACTTGCTGACCCTGTTACTATACTATAAATATATAAAATATACAATATCAAATTTAAATGTTTTGAGAAACAGTGCAAAAAATACTATTACTGTTTATATTTATTATAAATTTAAGCAATGATTATGTACTACAGTTATACCTTTACATTATAATATATATATGTTATATTATTATAGACATATTTCTGAGAATTTAATTTATTACAAAATATTGCTGGTTAATAGTTTAGAAGCAAATCAGTGAAGTGTGTGGACTTTATGCATCTTTTAAATTAAGAGTTTTATTCTTTTATTTATTGTACACACAAAAAAAGAAAAACAGAAAAATACATTTAAATACATAGATGAAAGTACAAAAGGTGAGCTTAACCATAAAAGAGTTTTCTTCCAGCAGACCTGTGACGAAAGTAAAATAGTTTAAAATATAGAGCAGGCAGGTGTATACAATACAATAGAAGGGAATATAATTAGAAATAAAGATAAGGATAAGATAATTCTTCTAACATACACTCACATTGTTAAATTACAGGTTATGGTCTGGGTGCAGCAGTAGGTTTATTTACTTCATCACTCATGCCCAATGTGACAGATCCAATGGCACAGCAAAATCAAACAGCCAGAGAAATTTTAAGGGAGATGAAAGGATCAATGTTAAGTTATGCAAAAAACTTTGCCATCCTAGGTGCCGTTTTCTCTGGTGTTGAATGTTGTATAGAAAGTGCAAGAGGCAAATCTGACTGGAAGAACGGAACATATGCTGGTGGTGTTACCGGAGGTCTTATTGGTTTAAGAGGTATTGAAAATCATGATTTGACAATCAAATTAATCAACTGTGAAATTCCTTTTACAAATTTTATAATACAAATATTAATACAAGACTGGTGAATTGATAGCAATATGAATGTAACGAAATAGTTTTTATATGATTACTATTAAATTTTTCTAATACATTGATCAATCTTGTCTATTAATGTACTGTGTAACATCTATACTGCATTAAGAAAAATTTGACATAGTTTATATCATTGTTATCATCATCAGATAATTACCCACTGCTTGACATAGGTCTCTCATCCAATCAGTCCTGCTCTGTCTATATCTGGTGATTTTTCTCAACTTTAACCTAATTGTCAGTCTACCTTGTAGGGGGCTGTCAATACTATGTTTACTGTTGTGCAGCTTTCACTCTTAGACCTTACTGTCACATCAGCCATGAGTCCTACACACACTGTGCCTGGCTTATTGCCACTTAATTCGTAGTACTCTGTGGTGTTCTCTGTGACTTTAGTTCTCCAATTCAGTAGATTTTATATCATACAGGGCAATACTTCCACTTGTCTCAGGTCCTTATTATACATATGTTATAAGTTTAAGCACCTTTGTTATAAGTTGAACCACCAGGAAAGAAATTAAATTGTCTTATTTGGTTTTTTTTTATTTTATCTTTTTAAATGTTTTTTAGGTGGGTTGAAAGCTGGTTTGTTCGGTGCTGCAGGATTTGCAGCATTTTCAACAGTGATAGACTACTACATGCATCAACGGGGGTCATAATAGATTTGAATTTTCTGTTTTAAGATAATGTGTAGAAATATATTAATTAAAATAATAGTACACTCTGTGTTTTATTGAATTGTGTGTATCGTAAATCAATACTGAATTGTTTATGTAGTGTTGTAATGATTATAATGTTAAATCATTTCTTAATTTTTTAATTGGAAAACGTTGCGTCAGCAGAGCTGCTACTAGATCGGCGCCATATGTCCAGATCTAGCGACTCTTTGTGAAAAGTGTCGCTGGATCTGAATTCAAAGAGAACAAGGCTATTTTGTGTAATACAATTGAAACTATGATGGTGATGGGATTGTCATTTCAACAATTTGTAAAAAAAATTAATTTCGAAATGTTAATAATATTTAAATAATTAATAAAATATTTAATTCTTAATATGTAATCAACAAATTTTCACAATAGGTGAATGATCATCATCATCATCATCATCTCAGCCTATTGCAGTCCACTGCTGAACGTAGGCCTCTCCAATAGATTTCCAGCGC
>DWLS01008068.1:0-10200 GCA_018246255.1 Pachliopta kotzebuea | reverse complement strand
ATGGTTTTAGTGGGTAGGCCTATGCCCTTCAGGCAAGGAGAGCCCCACATAACCGTGCGCTTCGCCCCAGGGGCGCGAGGTATGCAATTTAATGCATTTCCATCATGTAAATCAAAAAAAAAAAAAAAAAGGGTGTTAGAACTAGTGGGGGTTTTACACATTTTCGTAGACCTATCTTTTGTTCCGTCCTGCACAAAATTTGTTTTATTTGTACCCACTTTCGTGTACTTTCATGCCACTCCTGCAAAGTCTATGCGACAGAAGCAGTTATTCAGCGTGTACCGACCGCGCAACGGTTACAACAGCGCGTTGCGACACAAAACCGCAATTATTATGTCTTTGTAATGGATTGCCGTCAACATTGCGACAGCGGCTTACAATATTTTATCGATTATAAAACAACTGATCGCCTATCAATGCGTATTCAAGTGTATAAATAAACGACGGTCGCCAACTACTCAACTATTAATACGCACGCATTGCTTACAAACCTTATAAATTTTCTCTTCAATAAAATCTTGCTAGTCTAACTAATCTTGGTTGCTAGTTTTAGTCGAGTTCGCGACCTTTCGTTAATTGTTCGGCAGGTTTGTTAACTTTTGGATATTTACTTGAAAACTCTTGCAAATTGGTTAGTTCACGACCACTTTATTTTGCCTAATCGATAATTACTAATTATCCCCTATTACCACCAGATAAATAATGTATATAAGAAAGCCTGTACATAAGTTGAAAAAAACTGCTATTCTTTACTTCATTCTTATAAGATATTGTAAACTAATTATTGCATAATTTTCAAATACAAATATATAATTTTAAAGAACCGTCTATCCCTTAGTCAGGAACAAATTTCTTATGGAAACTGATTATTTTCGTATGAACTTAAGTTAAGGCACTCAATACCCATAGGCTTTAACTGCTTATACTGCAACCTTTTTTAAGAAGATTTAAAATAAAACAAACATTATAATCCATTTTTTTATATTACTCGAAGCGACGAAAAGAGTTTATGTCATGGTAAGTGACACAGTTGACAATAAGAACGCACGTGCGATGGTAACCTTGAGACAAAATGTTAAATTTCGCTGGCATAAAACATCCATCGGAATATAGTAATGTTCGCACATTAATAGTATCAGGGAAAAGTAGATTTTTTTTCCCCCTTTACTTTCTCTGTTAGTAGTTATTCACTAATTGAAATTTCTTTTTGACGGTAGAAACGAGCTGCGATGGTACTTACTCAGACAGTCTCTGGCAACAAAGACATACCTCCAGTAAAGTTTTAACAAAAATTTAAAGTAAATAAGAATCAATACAATTTGCTTTCTTTCGTTTAGGAATAAATCTAGACTTACAATGTTTTTTTTAATTCGTTCCCCTTCGTGTTGTGGGTAAGGGTTCTGTTTTTTCCGTTCCCTCCATTTCGTTTTTTATTTTTCCACATTCTTTTCTTACACCTTTTCTTTTTCCTGAAACTCTTCTTCTCACATTCTACATTTATATCTTTCTCTCTTTCCTATATCACCTTTATCCTCTCTCAGGCATCGCTTCTCAATCCAAAATTCGCCGCATTTTTACAATTCACAATTTTACAATTTTATCAATTGTGTACTAGATTATGTACCTATACGCTTATTACATCATTTATTAATTTCTATTACAACTATTCATTCTTTTTTTTCTATTTTATTCATTTTTATTTTTCTCTAGTACAATTTAGAACAGGTTTTTAAAACGGTCGTTCTCCTTCGTGTTGTGGGTAAGTTCTGTTTTTCGATTTATTTATTCTCATTCGATTCCTTTTTCTTAAAACTTATCTCCTTTCATTATGTACTTTTCTTCGTCCACTCTTACATATTCCTTTTATCTTCTTTCATTCATCGCCTCTCAGTCCAAAATTCGCCGCATTTTTACATTTTTATATTCTTATATTTATATATACATATACATTGTTAATTTATTCTTATTTCTATTATATTTCTTAAATTTAATTTATTGGTGCTTTCTCTTAACATTTCCTACATACGTTTTACAATTTGACATTTTTCGTCTTATTCGTTTCTGGTCTTATTTTGGTTTATTACTTTTCCTTCTATACATTTCGCATATTTAATAAAAATGCGGTGACTCTTGTTTTCACTCATCAGAGAGGCGATATTACCAACACTGATCTCTCCAATCTCTATCTCGGCTTCCGCACTCTCTCTGCCAAATAAGGGACAGTAGACTTACATGTTGGTGGTATTGTCTCCAATCGCGATTCAAGTTTTTTTATATTCATAAAACCTTCATGAACACTATAACTATAATGGCAGGGGCACGTCGAACTATTTAACATGTGTTACAACAAACGTAATGTATTTGCAGTGCTATACGTTACAGGGTCAGGCTCAAGTGTGAGAGCGATTGTGATAAAGTTAAGGCCAACCGTGATTTCTCACTTGAACTGACTTTGATCGACAACGACAAAACATTGAAACCTACGAAAATGAAAGTTGCAATGCCCCTGACAATTTTTGTATGGACGTATCACGAAACTTTTTACGTGTGCATTATTTTTTATTCTCCTTATGCTAAGTGATATACTTGCCCTTACCAAAGTGCCACTGTTTAAAATGGTTTACACAGCACTTCATTGCGATCGTCGCCTTGAGACATAAGATGTTAAGTTTCGTGACCCTAGTAATTTCACTAGCTTACAGCATCCATCAAACCGGAACACAGTAAAATTTGCACGTTACTATTTGACAGTAGAAATAAGAGCTGCGGTGGTACCTAACTAGACGGTCTCTGCTCAAAGAGATCTACCACCAGTGCATTATATTTTAAAATAATATGCTATATGAAAGAACTTGCTTCTTGTAATATTAAATTAATTTTAAATGTATTCATTGTATGAATTAGCTTTATTTTTTTACTCGCGTTCCCTTTTGCGTTTAGGGTAAGGGCCTTCTGCTTTCTTATTTTGTTTACTATCTTTATTTTAACTTTCCCTACATTTTTTTCGCTTTCATACATCATATAATCCTTCATTCTTTTCGACTTGTACATTTGTGTTTTTCTTCTATCATACATCGCCTCTCAGACCAAATTCGTCACTTATTTACTTTCTTACACAATTCTCTTATTAACAAATTTTCATTTCTCTTTATTGCTTGAATTAGCTTTATTGGTACATGTTCTTCCAATTATATGAAAAAAGGATCGTAATAAACAAATATATATATTTATATTTTAATGTAGATCGGTAAATAAACTTTCGTCAAGGTTGACGCTTGTCAACATTTCAACGATCAACTCTGAAGTGTACTTAAGAGTTAAAAAAACTTGACCAACTACTTAAATTTTTACTTAAACAATTATAAATAAAAAAATGTATAGTTATTATTTAATTACACTAAATTAACTTTTTTCTTTAAGGAAATAATATATAATTACAGTACTTGCAAGTTGCTTTAAAATATCTGTTGTCTGTTAACATCTGAAATATTTAAAACTTTTATTTATTTACTTATGTTAATAAATATATATTAGCTTAACTTATACATGTGTAAATCATATTTATATGCGTTATATTTATTTTTATTTGTTCTTTGACATGTAATCAGACAGCACTGTACTTGAATCTTTTTCTCCTTCTCCCTGCGGTACATTTTACTTTTTGAAAGACTTCTTCATAGACAAATAGATTACAAATGTAACTTAACGATAATAATAGCAAAATACTTAAACAATTTCTGTTCAGAAGAGATCAATAGATGAGTCAATCATCGAGTTGAAAGTAAATGACGGAAATACAAGGAAGTAAAGGAATGGAGGTAGAGGAAGTGAGTGTGTTATATAAAACGAAGAGGCGAACAATAATATCGGTTTTGCCAGTTAGTCTTTGTGAATTTTATAATAAATTTTCTATCCAGATGTACAAATACAAGTTTTTAGTTTTTCGACACAGTTAAAACCGAAGATATAATAATAAATAACCTACTTAACTCTCTCCCTGTGGGTAGTCGGAGCCTTCTCTCAAAAGGAGAGAGTCAAGGCCGTTTATCCTCCACGCTGGCCAAGTAAGGGTTGGTGTATGAAAACCGAAGGCATACAAATACTAAACTTAATTGCAGGCTCATGAAACTATTTGTTAGAAAGACGTGAATTGGGAAATCTCAACTTAATTCAGAAACATTATCAATCAATGATTCAATTAAAAAATGTCAAACCGATTGAGAAGTAGAGAAACTAAATAATTTATTAACAGAAGAATGTTTTTTACGGTTTTGTACATAGAAGATAAGTAAAATTATTTTTAAAAAAGAAATTTATGTACTGTACTTATCATCGAGTTTACTGTTTGTATTGTCATGTTATAAATATTTTCATATAAAACAATCATCTTAACCCAATAGATATATATGAAGAGAAGAGCGAAACGACGCTGTCGTTTACGTTAACTTGGAAAGTTCCTTAAAAGAAAGTGTTGACACTCGTGGCTACGTGTTTTGTTTGATATTGCCGAACGTGAACAATTCTCCACGGTAATGTGTTCGTTGACACAACTGTACGAAATGTTTTTGTCTGTATATCCAATATTTCATATGTAAATTAATTTAGGAGTTCTCTATTTTACAGACTGCATTGTTGTGGTAACAATTTAAATAAAAAATGAATATAAAATACATAGAAAGTTAGGAAAAATGTACATACTAATATATAAAATAATAATATAGTTCTTTGGTGATTCATACATGTAATTGAATCACCAAAGAAGTATATTATTATTTTATATATACTATTATTTTAAGATACAATTTAGTACTTTCATATATACGCCACACAAATGAAGAATATTGAAGTTTATTTCGGTACTCGAGGTACTTGAAAAAATTATATATGAAGAATTAAGTGAGGTAGAAATCTAGTCATCGTTTATTTCTATGAAAAATTATTTATAAAAAACAAAATTTAAGTTACGACAGTGACCGTATATAGTTTGTGAATTTTATTAGATATACTTGTGTAATAAACAGATTTAGTCACAGAGATCATGGTGACAGTGATCAAGCTAGAAAATGATTAAACTGTCATGACTTCCATATCTTTTAACGTATTGATCAAACAATATATGATATTCCAATACAAAAGTCTAAAAAAATGGTTTAATTGTACTTCGGTGCCTCAATATTCGTAAGTAATTAAAGGTATAAGTTCAACATAAGTTACGATTCTAGTAGAGAATCAAAATCTTAAATAAATCTTCTTCAATCAGACTTCTAATATATTTATTTTATTTCACTGTACTTAAAAATGGGAAATAAAAATATTATTTTAACATAATGAAAATTTGTTAAACGGTGAAAAGCGATTCGGTTACAGAAGAGTATCTGAAAAAAACCTTCACAATAAAAAATATTTAAATGCTAGATTTTTGAAAATACTAACAACGAGGAGAATAAGTGATTTAAAACTATTGTAGTAAGTAAATGAATTGTTGATGAGACAAAAAAATCGTCGGCGCGCCCTTTTGTCTGGTGAGGTTGATTGCCTCAAAGCAAGCTGGTTGTGGCCCTTACAGTATAAGGGCCACAAGATGCGACGTCATAGTCACCAGAATGAATATTAAGATTATTTATACATTTAACTTCTTCCATTCTCCCTACAAAATTATTTAATTTCTAAATTTAATGAATAAGGAGGCTACGCTAAAAACATTTTGACGTAGTTGTCATACAACTTTCAATAATCAACTTATCAATACTAAAAGCTTCAATAGCATGGCTTACATTTATAAATATTAATTTATTATACATAATCTTAATACCATAGTAACAAAAAGATATTAAAAATTCATCAAAAATAACCTTTGCATATAAAACTTCCTTGACTTATAATGGACTAGCTTCTAATGAAAGAAGATTATTTTAAGCTTCCAACTCAACGGTTAACTACTTGTCTTGTAACAGAAAGGTCCCAGGTTCAATTCCAATGTAACATGTTAAGGAATTTTGTGAACCGGCTGTGACCATATATAAGCTAGAATAGTAGCACGCTTTGGTATTTTCTACCTGATTATCGTTTAATATCAAGTTATATTATGTGACACTTATGTGCATTAAAATATCTATATTCTGAACTGTATAAACTATTACTCTAACTATATATTAACGCTGTTATAAAGATTTTTTACGATAGCTGTGGACGCTAATGTTAATGAGAGAACAGTTTTAATTGTTAGAAAGTGTTCGGACGTCCGCAACTGTTTGCTTATTTCACTTTTCATCCAATTAACACCGCGGCTTACGTGTCCGTCTGTTGTATTAACTGTAGCATACGAACAAACATATGTTTATGTAAACACTTAAATATACGTGACTTCGTGTGACATGCTTGAAAAATCTAATATAATTCGAAGAGGTAAGTCGCTGATGCCGGTAACTTTTTAGATAGGTACCACCGCAGATACTATTTAGACCGACTATTAGTAATGGGCAAACATTACTGTGTTCTGGTTTGAACGTTGTGCTAGTGAAATTACTGGGGTAACGATAGTTAACTTTTCTGCTTTTTCCTCTCTATGCACAGTACTCAGTTCGATTTTTCACATCTGATTAACCGGAAACGCTACAGCCTTTATATTTCCAATTTCCCTTCTCCTTATCTTGAACTTGATTTTAACCTAAAATAGTATTGATATAGCTCTTCCGGTTTTAAAGCTATAAGAGTTAAAGAGTATTTTAGTCAGCGCTTCATTCTCTTTTATGCTGATGCGATCAGGTGGCTAAATGACAGTGAAACTATGTTATGGATGATATTAGATAATTTCTTTTATATACCGGTTACATTAATAAAACAAGCAACTTTAAAATAATAAAGAATGTAACATCTGAATAATATGTACACCATTAAAGTAATAAAACATTATATTATTATATTTGTTTTAAGTATTACAATATACATGGTCTTGCGACGGTCAACTCGAAGAGTATAGTGTTGCAAAACCTGTCCATTAAACAAAACACCGCCTCGACTGCTCAGGGTCCAATGTCGAAGTGTTGCCAGCTTCTAGAATATTATTTAATAGCAAATTCTAACAATCCATACAAACATTATGAATGTGTCTAAAGAATTTTGGCTGTTCTTTGTATTAAAAACATGTCATTAAAGTTTGTGCGAGCAATCTAAATAATTTCCCAAAAAGTTTTGATTAGAATTAATGATGATTTGTTTATGATCAATGAGCCGTCTACAGTCTGAATTTTACGTAGGCTATACCGCTGTCTGTTTTATTATAAACTTTAAAAAATTATTTCTTAAAAAGAATAGCAACAATTTACTAGTCATGAGAAAACAAATACAATAAACACGATAGCGTTCATTATCTGTATACAGTAAGCTACTACAATAGTTTGGATTTCAATCATGAATGCTGAATTTGTCATTCGTTTCGTGTATTTTTTTTTATTCGTTGAGCCGACGAGATGAGCAAGGTGTTTATTTGATGGTTAGTTACCCGCTTGTCTATAACAAACTGGCGCTGATTAAGACCAACACAGCACCACATTGCGCTCGTCGCCTGAAGACATAAGGTTTTAAATCACGGATCCTCAATAACTTCTCTAGCATAGCCTTCAGACTGGAAAACAGTAAGGTTTGCACATTATTGTTGGGCGGTAAAAATAGGAACTGCGGTGGTACCTAATTAGACGGTCTTCGAAAACAAAGACTACCAGTATTCTTATTTAAACGACAATGTCCGTCCGTCCGTCGCCTGTCAACAATTTTCAATCACGAGAACTATAAGGGGTGGGAGCTGGTGCTGAAATTGTCATACAGACAGATCTCGCTTAGATGAGATCAGAGCCATTGGAATTTTGTTGATATGTGGTCGGGTTCCCGAGTTGTGGGTGCCCAACGATTCAGAATTTTGTATAGGCCACTTGTTATTTTTAACTTAAAATTTGTCTTTAACTATATAAAGTAGAATTAATTTAATTTCTATAGAGTTCAGCCCTAACCTTCGCCAAGTCAACAGTGATGAAATATTATCATGCGTGAGAACTATAACATAGAAGAAATTAATATCTTTCCCTAGGAAGTAATCCGATGACCCTGCACGCGCTGACCGTCACATA
Source organism: Pachliopta kotzebuea (assembly GCA_018246255.1). NCBI lineage: Eukaryota > Metazoa > Arthropoda > Insecta > Lepidoptera > Papilionidae > Pachliopta > Pachliopta kotzebuea. The sequence continues at coordinate 2,077 of DWLS01008068.1, read as the reverse complement.
CAAGTGCACGAATGGTAAGCAACTGTAACGTGTGAATGAACCGCGGCCGACTGGTGGCCTGGTCGCTGCCAACGTGGTGAAACACTTACAGAAACAATAACATTCTCATAATTATTAACACTTTATAATGTGTTTAGCAGCTGATGTATTAGAAAATTAAATTGGGTTCTATAAAACCAAAATGTGAACATTTTTTCAGCTAGGCTTCCGCTAGACTACGTCACCGCTTATCATTACAAAGGTTCTTAAATAGACAATAACCTTTTTTAATAAAATTCACAATTTAGAAGAAACTAGGGCTTTCTACTCTACGTGTAGTTCATGTATAGACGCTTATGCCCTGCCGGAAGAATATAAAATTTTTCGTTTTAAGTTTTTTGTTTAAATTTCACTTGGAGTATTTTTGTTTTACATCGTGGTCATCTAAAATTTACCATTCAGAAATTAGATTCATCACGTCATCAATGATAAGCTTTTTTGGTCACGTGATAGGCGGTTTAGGAGTTAGGTTAAAAAAAATCGACTTCCCGTCAGCAAAATATGCGGTTACAGAAGCCCTGACAGATCTGAGTAAAAGTCGCAAATGTTGTCGGAATCAGTCAGAATATTTAGGAAATACGCTTGTAACATACAGATAGACAGACGTCAAATAAGGGACAGCTTATATAGATAAAGCAATAACAAATAATAGGTTTAAAGTGTAATGTAAGTCAACATCGATTCATTCATATCAAAAAATCGATTCAATAGTAACCATAGAGAATAATAGACAATCGAGTCTACAGATACAATAACGTACATAAGTCACGGATAAAAGAGTAAAAAGGAGATTTTTTTTTCAATAAACTTTATAATTCGTAGAAAACGGTAATGTGTGCGGATATTTTTCTCTGTATACACGGCGCAAGTGAAAATCTCTCGTGTGGCCCTAAAAACTCGCCGGACGAGGAGACACGTCTGTCATGAGGCGGCTAAGTGTGTCGCTCGTTGTGAATGGAAGCTGCGTACGAGAAAGCCGTCACTGGTGCTTTCGTTTGACATTTCGCCGATAATGGCCAACGGGCGGTGACATTTCGCGCCACTTCTCCACAGTTAAAACAAATACATACGTTGTGTGATCTTTTTATTGATTGAATATTTCAAGTAAATTTTATTTAATAAAAATGTTTGACAGTCGCATTGGAAAAAAAAAAGAAAAATATTTAATTCAGTCTGCCTAAAAGTAAATAGAATTAAAAAAGAAATATAAAATTCAAATAGGAACATTAAAGAAAATGATAACAGTAGGCAGCTGAATAGGACCCAACTCAGGAATGCTCCTGCAATTAGTAGAGGTGCTGATATTCTATTGGACCCTTATGCGTATGCAAAGGTGCGAGACATCTATGTAATAACCTTAATAAATTCTTATTAAAATAACTAATGAATAAGAAGGAATGGTAAAGTTGAAGTTGTAAGGATTTTGAATACATGTAAAATAAAATAATCATTGATAAAAATACATAAATATATGCTAATAAGTGTGTTTAATATTAATTTGTAACAAATTTTACGAAAAAGAGCACATAAAAGGAGAAGAAAAGAACAGAAATATTAAATAATAAAGGCAAAAGATCTACACAACTCACGAAGCTTACTACCTGTAGTTTGTAGTTCCAAAGCGAGCTTTTTATTCCACTTTTAAAACTTAATACGGACTTACATTAATATATTTTTTTAAATATTTAACAAAAATTAGACAAAAGACGAACTATGCTCAGTACGTACGAGCGTGATCACGAAAATTAGTTTCAACGTAAGCAATGATTTAATTGTTAAAAGAAAAGTATAGGAATTACTGCAACCTGGAACAATATTGTGGATCATCACAACTACTGTATGAGATCTGAATTCTAACAAAAGAAATCAGATTTCTAACAAGCGTTATTCGCGAGGTTATTAAATAAAACATATACTAATTTTAATAGAGAAGGTTTTTATGTATGTAAGGGTAACTTATAATTTTTTTTTTATTTTTGATATGCTCTTTTATTCCTCGGACTATTGTCGGAGACCTTGTTTGCTTATCAAATACTTG
>DWLS01008067.1:0-10202 GCA_018246255.1 Pachliopta kotzebuea | reverse complement strand
TGTCGGGAGCGGGAAGCGCGTTCCGAGGTCTGCGCTTTAGGACGGAGGCGTTAGGGTTCGGGATGTAATCCGCTGTTGCCAGCCTGCTGTGGCGGAGGCTGTAGATGATGATGAAGTACATAGGATACAAGTATTTACAAGCCGCAAAGAGATAAAAGATGTTTGGTATATACATGCCTTCAAACTTAGACACAGTAGTTATAGCCTATTACTGGATTTTATTAAACATCAAAACAACAAGTCAAATTTAGTTAATTGCACGCTATAATTTGTTGGCCCAATCATCCCTCTATTTACCCCGGGGAGAATATTGTCCTGTATCAACTGGAGCGACTAATAGCGACTTTGCTGGTGGAAGTTTAGACTAGTAGCACGTGATGTTTGTACGTCTGCGTGTGTTTACTTACGTCTGTGAGGAGTCAACTTATGTATACAAATTAAACTTGCAACACAGTAATGAAATACTTGGTAGCAGATTCCTAGTTCCGCTATCAAATCCTAGTCTGCAAATATTACCTAGTTTGAACTGCTTTATAGCTAGTGAAATTACTTAGTCGTGTGCTGCGAATAACTGGGACCTCTCCAGCCTGTCGACCAAATCGAAAAAGGAGAATATCTTGGACACGTGTTCCAGCACGACAAATATCACTTGCTTCAACTTATTATGATTAGCAAGTTGAAAGTGGAAGTTGCATAGATTCCGCAGAAAATCCTGGCTGAGAATTATAAGGGAGTAGACCGATTTTTAAAGCAACTGTTCCGTGTGACTCAGTGAAGTGTGAAGTGTGTGAAGAATAATTTTATGGTAAACGTTAGGAAAGACCTATTTCCAACAGTGGATTAAGGAAGGCTATTGATGACCATGATGAATTTGCTCCATAAATATTTGACTCCTTATTTACCTAATATTACTTCGTCACGATTGTTGATGATGACGCTCAAACAGCTTGTGCTAGTCTTTTCACTTTTTACAAATTTCACTAGAAGTTAGTAACACAATCAAAATCAATGTTTCCTTTCTTCAGTCATTTCTGCAAGCAGTAGTTCCTGATAAATGTCCGTTAGATATAGAACCCTTGCTTTCTTCGAGACGACAGCGCATAAGACTGCTTTACAAATTGCTATCACGGCTTACTCCTCCGTCTTATCGTCTCCTTGATATCATCTATATAGGTCCAAACCACTTCCTTCTGGCATTTTTGTCTTCACTATGTTAACCTTGTAATTGTATCTACGACTTATCGGAGAGCATCTTAAACACTGGAGTGGTCTATATTGATGATTTGATCAGACCTTTATACAAAGTGACTTAAAAAGGCAAAATGTTTTCGACAATTTTCATAAATACTATTACTATATCCTATACATAATCATCATCATCAGCCGATAGACGTACACTAATGGACATAGGCTTCCGCCAATACTTGAGAGATATACTTATAATATATACTATACAGGTGTAAAGGGCCCCACACAATAAAGACCCAAGCCAACTTCACCTGCTGCAGCCTGCTATTCAACAAACAAGGCCCTAACTTACCACCAACCTGCATTGGGCCAGGATAATCGGAGACGGCCCAAATATCCCGACTATTGAGAGGCCTATGTAAAGCAGTGAACGACAATCGGCTGATGATATACTTTACATATACGAATATTTGATTTTTGATGAAATACAAAAATGCTGCTCGAATTCATTATATATGACAAATTACAAGCGCCCTCTACATATATGGTAAAGTATATACTAAGAGCTGTGAGAGATGTTTATTAAGATCTATTCAATATTAATTCGAGGTCCCACGGAGACAGTGCTCACTGGAGATAAGGCGCCTGATTTAGATGAGACATGTTTTGATGTGGCTTCTCCAGAAACCACGACAACGTCTCGTAATTGATGACTACTTTAATTAAGATTATTTTGCTTGGGTAAAAGTCTAAGTAGAGTTTATATTTTTAATAAGAATACCATTAAAAGTAAGTAACCTCTCCCTCACCGGTTGCCCTTACCAACCCGCATTGGCTCAGAGTGGTGGTAGATAACCCAAATCCGTCCATTATTGGGAGAGGTTTATGTGCAACAGTAGACATCTATCGACTGATGATTATGATGCCAGATAACATTAAAAAAAAACCTTGCAGAACAGAAATGGAAAGCGAGGTTTAATAATACAACTATGAATGATTGAATTTATTACCATCACTCTCTTATATCCCCGGGGTATATGCAAATGATGAACAATACAAAGAATCATTCCTTCACATACATCACACATTATTTATATACTGCAGCACTACTTCTGAGTCTATGCTTCTTTTTTCTGATATCTTTTATAATAATCTCTAGAGTACTGTCCAGAATCATCAAGTAGATTTATCTTAGTACACTATCTTTTTTATGTCAAGGGTACCCGAGGGAAGATACTTTATGTAAGAAGGAAAAATATGCAAATTCTTACTATGCATTTATATCAGTATTCAAAACTAACAACAGTAATACTTTTTAAAAATATTTTGTATTAAACATTTTTGAAGTCTTAGGAATATAAAAAAAAGTAGGTATATTGTTTTGAATTTGTAGATTTTCAGAATTATTGACCGATTGTATTTCGTACTTGTGGTAGGTCTTTTTTGCCGGAGACCGTCTAGGTAGGTACTGCCGCAGCTCCTATTTTTACCGCCATATAGTACCTTATAAAATGATAAATTAGACTATAGAAGATGCCATAGACTTTGTAGAGGTTTTCATGATTCTAAATTTACTATTATTGATTATTATTATGTAACTTTACTATACATTATAATTAGGCAAGTATATCCATGTTTTATATTACACTTCTATATATCGATAACGTGACTGATGATTAGATATTATCAGTGTTTGATGAAAAAAACCTGACGGGCTCGTATCAGTACTTGAAATTGCTTTTATAATATTTAGTTAACCAATCAAAAGTTTTATGTTTTAGCGACTAAACCAGGTATTGGCTATTTATTATTACCATTTATTATACATTTTTTCGACGAAGAGAAGAGTCGAGCAAGACGTTCAACTAATGGAAACTTAAAAACACCGTGGAATTAGTTTGAGACCAATTTATATGAATAATTATTTTAGAGTTCCATGTTAAAGAAACGATGTGGTCACGGAAGCAATCTGTGTGCAGTGCTGTGAGCGGAGTCTCCAAAGCTGAAGATTTATCGCCAGGGATTCAAGCCTATCCTTTTGCCGTGGCCTTAAGAGTCAGAGTTTTACAGGTAAATATATATAATATAGTATTTACACAAACATTAATCACGATTCCTATCCATTTCAAGCAGAATATTGTACTATGATGAGCGATACATTTGACCATAAAAAGAGCTGCTGGTTTTTATCGACAGCATCACATAAAGCTCATCGGCTTTAAGCAGAAAATATCTTTTATATATTTTTTTTATTTTTTTTATACCCACTCGATTTGATACATGTCTTAATACACATAATATTAATCGGTGTTATAGTAACTGCACATAAGTTGAAAAATTCATTGGTTTCGATTCGAACCCGGTACCACCGGCGTGAAACGCAGAGAATATTATATCTCATTAAACTAGTAAATACAGTAGCACCAGTGATCTGTCTCAAAGCTACTTAACAGTAGAAATTAGAGTTTGGTTCAAGACTTTAAATTTTAAACACAGATTATATTAAATAATTTAACCTTTTCTGCTAATAAAACAATAAAACCGAGAACTAAAATAGCAAAGAAGCAAACGTGTAGAGTATAAATAGATAAAGCAATAACAATAAAGATTGTACATCGAAATATTTTTGCACTGTAAAGTTTCGATGACAGATACTACGCAGATTTGCAATTTCCTGCTAACCGTTACATACAGGTGTTTTATGGCACATAAATCTTATCTAGGGATGTTACAAGTAACAAACTTAAAAAGACTATATTGAACTTAAAAGATAAATTATTTAAGTTTTGTATGAGATATAAACATTTGTTATATTGTAAAGTACACAGAAAAGATATTATATCCTTGCTTGTATTAACGGCAACACATTAACTATAGTTTATTACTTTCTATAATACTTCAAAATAAATAAAAGTACTGGTAACTTGATAAAAATTCAATTCAAATCGAAATGTTAAATGTCCAGTTATAATTTTTATTTAACTCGATTATTATAATTTAAACTTTGAAAGACAAAACCCTGTACCGAACAAATGGATTTATTTTTTCTCGAGAATAAATATTTAAAATTTGCGAGCAATATAACGGCGGTATTTCAGTACCTCAAAGTTTGAAACAACGCCAATATTTAGATAACGCATTCATCTAAACAAAAATAATGAATAAACAATCATTTAATTTAATCGTTAGCTGAACAATAAAGTTTAAAGTAATGATTGGTTAGTAACAGATTCTAAAATACTTACATTCATTCTTCTTCAATCGCAAGTGTTGTTTAACACCTGTCCCGTAACTTAGGTTCAACTTTGTATAATATGTTAATATATTAATATGGACCTCCATAGCATTGAGGTTAACTGCTTTTTTAAACAGTTATTCCCTAGTACTATAGTGCCGGGCTTTCTTTCTTTATCTTATTTGATATTTACATTAAATCATTTATCCTTTTTCCTTCTGTTATTCCATCTCTATATTTAGTTAACTGCTTGAATTACAGTATGATGATCAATGAGTAGAATTTACTTTCTGTAGAATGTAAGTCTTGCCCGCGTCTATTTATCTTTTGCCTTTTTTATATAACAATGATAATATATCAACTATATCCATCAATGGTCTCTTCATTATGTCATCTAACTCAAAAAACAGTTAACAAAATGTTTAAAATGAAAGCATATACAAATCTAGTAGTTATTATATTAGATACTTTATCAGTTACTCTTAGTAAGTCTCCGTTCCCAGTGACTGTTTTAGTAAGCATAATTACAGCTATTATTTCTGCAGTCAAACAGCTAGTAAAATTACTGGAGCAACGAGAAAAATGTCGTGCAGTATTTATTTAACTGAGTAGCCCTATATTCTAATTAATAGATAACACTGATTAAAAGGTGAATAACAAAAAAATTATAACCTTTTGTTGTACGTTTACCTACAAGGTAGAATCAGGTCACTAGGCAAAAGACAGGATTTATGTTAAATGTTAACTACTTTGATGTATACATATGTATATTGAAAATCTGTATATAACATTAAATTATTTTTATTTCCTTTAGATTGTATGTGGAATTGGTGGAATGGTGGTTGGAGCAGTTGGTTGGTTAGAGGAGAAGCAAAAGCCTGCCTTGGGTCTAGGAGTACCAACCGGAGCTGTAACCGTTATAGCAGCAAGTAAATACATCAACACAATATTCAGTTTAAAAAAATATTAATAAGTTAAAATCACTTTCCAATTAATACATTTTTAGAGGAAATAAAATAAACTGAGGCATATAAATTTGTTGGTAATTTGGCATAATTGAGGTTAAGAGTATAGTAAAACGAAGGTTCTATCATTAAAGATTACCATAACATTAGATGTGTTTTGTATTTTAATGTATAGAACATCTTTTTAAATAAGCTAACTCGAGTTAGAAAGCGAATTTACATAAAATAAACTACCATTTGCATAAGGTCGTTTGACAAACGCGAAACTTAAACCTCAGCGAAGTTACTGACTGCTTCTAACATCAAAATCTGAACTAAGTCTAAGCAAAACCATTGCTGACTAGTTGTTTATCTTTTGCTTGTGTTGTCGATTTGATCCACGCACTATAGAAATAGTTTAGTACAAATATCATAACGTGTCTGATCTTATTTTGAAGTCATACAGTTTAGTCTCTCACTCTTTTGCTAGCCACTAACCCATATGGTGAGTCTCGTACGATGGTCAGCTTTTCTTATCTAATATGTTATAAATAGGTTAATGCGCTTTAGCACCACAGATCACATGACGATGAGAATGCTTAGTCGACCCTTAACACCAGGTAAGATCGTGGAAAAGCATTAAGGTTATAGGTATACAAACCACAACATAGTCATTAGTCCTTTGGCACTTTCGCATGTTTCTTGATTCTACATTCTTCCACCACGTCTTGGGTCAACCTATGGGTCTTCGACCGTTAAGGGAGAGCTGTAGTACCAAATTACTATGGTCAGATAAGTTATCGAATTTGCTTTAAGTTCTTAATGCTTTAAGCTTTTACCTTACGATGCTAGTAACGTATAGTTGATCATCTAATTAAAGCTCAGTTAAGTTTAAAGTCTTTGCTAGAAGTCGTTTATAAGAATAGTCTCATGATGAACCATCTCATCAGATTTGTAAGTATTAACAGCGCTAGTTTCTGTCCCTTATGTTATGCCCCATCAACCAGCATTGGGCCAGCGTGGTGGCAGATGGCTCAAATCCCCACACTATTGGCCCATGAAGAAGTCTCTGTCACCAAGCAGTTTTGTTAACATTACAGTATTCCTGGTTAAATATAGTAAAACTGCTTAGGTAGTAGACCTTAAAAACTTTTAGTGTGTCATTCAACAAGAATATTCTTATTCTTTCTTTTTATCCTGTTAAATAAATAATAGAATACCATGGATATTTTAGCTTCTTAAAAGTTTGTTAAATTGTTAACTTTACACTTATTTCTAAAGTTATGAAAACAAGAATCTTTAAAGAAATTTGTTCGCTCGTTTTTAATGAAAATGTTTTTTTATCAGCAACTTCAGTGTACTTCAGTCGAGGGTTTGGAGGATGGAACTCCGCACGGTCGAGGACAACGAGGAGGTGGGGCAGTCCGTGGAGGGTGCTGGGGCCGGCGCCGTGCGCCGCGGTGCCCCTGACCACATTATGGACAATGGCCTTTGCAGCCCACGTAGCGATGCTGGCGTTCTGCGTTAGATCTCTAATGAATATAGGGTATGTGCATGGTATTTTTCCTCATGATTGAGGGTCGTAGTCATCATGTGTAGTGGACCACACGACTTTCTTAGCAGTTTAATGAAGTGGTTTGACTTCTCCATATCACATACTAGTCCGACCACGGAAGGTCATAACATGGATATGTAGGTTTCCTCACGATGTTCTCCTTCACCGTCAAAGCACGTGATATTAGTTGATGTTATACTAACTGCACTTAAATTGAAAAATTAATTGGTGCAGGCCGGATTCGAACCCCGTACCTTCGGATTGGAAGGCCGGCGTTCAAATCAGTAGGCTATCACGACTTCTATGTATATGAAATATTCTGTATAAATATGATATAATGGTTTATTATTCCTATGGTTATTCTATAGAGGGGTGTAAGAGGTCCCACACAACACCTCAGGCGGCAGGGTGGACTGCTAATCAACAAACGAAACTCTGGCTCCCCACTAACCCGCACTGGGCCAGCGTAGTTAAATTTGGTTTAAATCCCCCATTATTGGGGGAGGGGCTATCTCCAACAATGGACGTATATCTACTAATGATGAAATATATGATTAATTTACTAGAGTTTCAGCACAGTTTAAAAACTACTTAATGTTTTTACCTCTTCATTATACTTTCTAAAAGCTTTTTATCGAACTAAGAGCAAAAACAGGACATTACATTATTATACAAGATAAAGCCTGTACAAAATAGCATCTATATTTTGCAGCACGCTTTTTAAAGCATTAAATAATGTTTTAAGTACATCTATTATCAGTTCATATAATTAAAAACTCTCTCAAATAAGAGCCCTGTTAAAGGTTTTGTTGTGCCTTGTATTATGTCGGTGTTTAGTCTACCAAACGTGAACAGGTAAATAACTTGTGCCATATAAAATAAACAATGAATAAAACATACCAGGTGCAGCAGTACTACGTGCATAGGCGTTGCAGTGGCTCAGCTGGTGGTGTCAGTGAACACATTGGCTGCTGCGGTGTACATGCTGCAGCTGGACTTAAGGTTCGATCCCGCGGTGACGCCTCCACGTCACTCCGACGCGCACATCTGCACCGCTGTGTCTATGGTGAGGATATAGTTTAATAATGAGATATTAATATGCTGATAACGATATTGTTTAAATTAATATAACTCATCATCATCATCAACTACTAGCCATAGGCCACTCCCAAGAAACATCACTTAGCAGTAATACAACTAAATTTTTATTAACATGCTCTATTGTACTGGTGGTAGCTCTCTGTTGCTGGTGACTGTCTAGGTAGATACCACCACAGCTTCCGTTATAGCCAAAGAATCTGTGCAATCATAACTGTGTTCCAGTTTAAAGGGGGTTGTAAATTTGTTACATTACTGAGGTAACGGGACTTAACACCTTATATCTCAAAGCGACGAGCGCTATGTAATGCTGTGAATACCTTCTTAACCAGCGCTATGTAGTTATGGACAGATGTATCACTTACCATCGGGTGAACGTCTCGTTAGTCCCGAAGCCAAGTAAAATTTTAAAAATTATCATATTTGTATTGCACGAACATAGCTCTGTATTTCAAATATTACACTTATTTATATGAAGAGCTTCATCGTTATCTGTTGGTTAATAAATATAATAAAAATGTACCTATTTCCATAATTTTCGATTACTCAGGTTCCACTTACATCAGTGGCAGTCAACAGCGGCAACAGTGGCAACAGTGATGGTGGTGGGAGTCCCGTTGGGAAGGAGAAGAACCATCAATCACCGCAACTTGAAGCCCCCACTTGATACAGCGGGCCCGCGTAGAGTTGTTGACTAAAAGAAACTTTTTCCATAAATCTATAAACTATACTAAGACTACACTTATCGGAGACACCTCCCGTCCGTTTTCTTATAGTAAGCATTTGTTTATCTTAAAAGATACATAGCTACCTTTTACTTCTAATTAATGCAATAATTATACAGAAGTAATCATTCTTATAATATAAGTAATGTAATATAAACAACAATTGTTCTGCTTTTATTTCACTATTAAAGCTGTCTATGATAATCATAGATTAAAATATAATGAAAATAAGAAATAAAATAATAGAAAAATTTTAAAAATACTCTATAAAACTGTTATTGTCTGTGTAGCTGTATTATTTTTACTACGAAAGATTGTCTGGTGAAAAATCAGGAATAATAAAGTTAAGAGTTTCATAACTTTTATATCTCAGCTACGAATTTTGATTGAGACATTCATTTTTCATTCAAGTTTTTCATTAAAAACAATATACTTTAATGCTTATATATTATTTAAATATTAAGTCAAATACTCTATAATAGATCATTACTTTTACTTCACACGTAAACATACAAACCTTTATTCTAACTGAGACGAGAGTAAGTCTAATTACTTCATCATTGTATGAACATGAATGGGAGATGAAAGTTGTTCAGACCCATCAAAGGTATTGCTCCTGTACATCCACGACAAAATTCCTTCCTAAGGAACTGCTGCAGGAATTGACTGATAGAGGTCTACAGGCTGCTTAGCTCTCCTCGACGCGATATAATGACGATTTATAGTTGGATTGTAAAGTAAAATCATAAGTATAGCATTAAATTAATGTATATTAAATGTATGATGAAAAATACATAAATATAAACCCTCCTATATTACCATTAGGAGACTCATAAAGACCAGTGACTAGTGTGGCCATATGTGATGAGACCTGAAGCTTCAACATTATCAGCCAGAGCCTACACACTTAACTTGATAAGTTACCATTGTATTAATTACACTTCTATTTTATACTAAAGCATCATAAAAATACTTTAAGTAATCTATTATAATATAATTTTAAATTGAGCTTTATGTGTATGATATAAATGTTGTATGATAATAAATTATATTAATTCAAAATTCTTCATAAAAGTAAATAAACAAGAAAATCTCAGTAAAATTTGTAAATTTTGTAAAAATCTCTAATATAAATAAAAAAACTTTATTTTATTTATTACTTATTTATTTAAAAACTTTATATACACTCATAGACATACAAAAAGGCAGACTTACTGCTAAAAAACATTCTCTCCCAGTCTACCGTAGGATTGAGCAAAGAACTTAAGTAAGGGTTCAGTAGTACGTTAAAAACTAATTTAAAGGTTAAATTAATTAACTATTATGTAAGTTTATGTTATACTTAATAAATACAAGTGGCCCATACAAAATTCTGTAACATTGTGCACCCACAACTCGACAACCCGACCACATACCAACAAAATTCCAACGGCTCTGATCTTATCTAAGCGAGATCT
>DWLS01008066.1:0-10203 GCA_018246255.1 Pachliopta kotzebuea | reverse complement strand
AGCGCAGGGTCCGATGAAGCTTTCACGGCCACAATAGTGGCCGAAAGCATCGACATCACCCGAAAAAAAAAAAAAATAAGTTTTAAACAATTATGTTGACAAATCTTTTACTATACATATTTTTTTTATTATGTGAATAATAGTCAAATAACACATTGCAATTTTTTATTTTAGATAACTCACCAGCAACTTTTGACACTCCGGGCGTGGAAAGACCTTTTTCACCATCAGCTCCAGCACCACAAGTAGTAAATAAGCCGCCTGACGAACAACTGTCGAAGGAAAAATTTAAAGATATAACAGAAAATCATACTTTAGGTGAGTTATGACCATGTTTATTTTATTACCTATGTTCTAACATGGTAAGAGAAAATTAACTTTTGCTTTATATACAAAGAATGTGTCCCTTAAACTAAATGTTATGTTTTAATACAAAACAGTAAATTTTAAAAATAACTAAAAAAATACATATAAATACATTAACCAATGTGAATAAATTTTAAGTATAAGTAAATGTTAAGAGTAATGAATGATGAATGATCTCTTCATGTTTGTAAATGGACAGCTATGTTATTAAAAGTTAGATATCATAACCTGAAGCAAATTGATGTTTTTTTGGTTGATGTCGATGCTTTCGGCCACTATTATGGCCGCGAAAGCTTCATTGGACCCTGAGCTCGCGGATCCGGACTCCGCGAGCTGAAAGAAGCAAATTGAGATATTTACATTATATAATACTTTTACATAAACATATTGTACATTACAATTTTAATTATAAAATATATTTTTATTGTGAGTTATAGAGCGACTGGATTGTAGGGTTTTTAAATAATACAAACTAGGGACTGATGTATAAATGTGCAGATAGAACTAACTTTTTATTTTGTGGGTTCAGTATTTATGTAAAACTGTTTCTTTACATAAATATTGTAGAACTATAATACTTTTTTGTATGGTTATTGTTTTGAGGATCTTGAGATATTGTTGACATTTAAAATATGTATTATGGTATTAACTTAAAGTGTATATATTACAATTTATGATGCTGATTACATGCACATACCTTTTTTATTTATTTTTGCTTCATCTCTAATTTCTCTCTATACAAACAAAGTCTTCTTTCCCTAATGTGATTAGTGTCAAATACCTCTATTGGATTAAGATTTTACTTATGTATATTTAAATACCTTAGCCTTATTTACTCAGTTCATATTAATAATCAATAACAACAAAAAGTATGCCTTTTAAAAAGAAACAGCATCTCTTAAAAAAATCCTTGAACTTTATTATTTTTATTCATTGAAAGTAATGTTCTGATTCAATTACAGATTCTTTCCTAGCGAAACACACAAGTGAGGACAATGCTAGTTATGAACGAGTTATAGCTTTAGAAGATAAAAAACGTGCGACAAAATTAGCTTCACAGTTTGAAGCCGAGATTGTTTCAGCAGAACTGGTTGATGCAGCTTTAGCTCTTCCATCTATAGAAGAACAGGCGGATCAATTAAACAGACCTCATGAAGTAAGAATGCTTTTATATAACAAGAGTGTTTACATATTACTATCTTTTTTATTTATATGAGTTAAGCAAGGGGTAACCTGATGTTAAGTGATACACTTGCCCATAGCAATGTGGTGCTGATTAAGATGTACACATACACACACAGTACCACATTTCCCTCATCGCCTTGAGACATGATTTATGTTAGCCCAGTAATTTAACTGGCATACAGCAGCTTTCAAATCAAGAGACAGTAAAGTTTGTGCAGTACTATTTGTCAGCTGTAATAAGTGCTGGGGCGTTACCTACTCAGATGGTCTCCAGCAATAGAGACCAACAACCAGTAGGCCTCTATTTTAATTGGAAGGGAATTGTAACTAGTGAAATTATTGGAGTTGAGGGGCTTACATCCTGTGTCAAGGCGATGAGCAAAGTGTGGTGTAGTGTGTATTATCTTGATTTATGACCGTTTACCATCAGGTGTATGTCCTGCTCGTCTGAATGATGTCATAAGATAAAACTAAAAGAAATTGCAGTAATTATATTTTTATTATCAACTCTTTAATTTTTTGTATGTATACTTTTTTATATAATATTACATATGTTTTATTTCAGCTAGATACATGGAAATATAAAGCAAAAAATTACATCATGTATGTTCCTTCGGGCGCCGAGTCTCAGAAGCCGCCGCCGAAGCCCGAATTACGGCACATGAACACAAGGCTTCGGGCACCACCGTTTGATCATGTGAAGAACAAAGAGGCCATCAGTGCCATTGCTAAAACACAGGTACAGTACAGAAGTGAAAACATAATTTTTTTCTATGTTCCTTATAATGTCACCAATTTAATGTAAGGTAATGTTACCTATTATAATATTTTTATTAAATAATGTCTCATGCAGGATGCCAGTGTGTCGGGAAAAATTGGAGTAGACGGTGTGAGCATAACATCCGAAAAGGCGCCAAATGATTATTCTTATGTAGCAACACCATCTCCTCGGCCCGGAGACGGACCGGATCAATCGCCGCTCATGACTTGGGGAGAGATTGAAGGGACCCCTTTCCGACTTGATGGAGGGGATACACCATTACCTGCGTAAGTTCTTATGCTTATTTAAACGACAATGACCGTCCGCTCGTCCGTCTGTCCGTCAATAATTTTCAATCTCGAGAACTACAAGGGGTAGGAGGCTGAAATTGGCATACAGACAGATCTCGCTTAAATAAGATCAGAGCCGTTGGAATTTTGTTGGTATGTGGTCGGGTTTGCGAGTTGTGGGTGACCAAAGTTTCAGAATTTTGAATGGGCCACTTGTTATTTATAAATGAAAAAAAAAATGGTAATTTATCTTTACCTGTGAATGAACTATACAAATATGCAAGAGCCGTTTCCTCTGGTTCGATTTCAGAGTTACACAATGCATTGTTTATTTGGAGCAACTGTTTTTTTTAACCTGCATAGCAAGCTGTAAAATTTGCCTTTGCAGAAGAGCCAGAGTATTCTGGGCGAGCATATTTCACCGTAACTAGCCTCATTATCACTTAATTCATGTAAGGGTGAGGTAAGCTTTACCCATTGTACATAAAAATCGGCTTTTCAATATTCTGAATAGTGTTCGTGTTCTTAGCTGTTCCAAAAGCATTTGTTTAACTATTTGTGAATTATCACATTTTTTCTTTTGACTTTTAAGACATTTTTGTTACTATCAAGTTGATGATAATTAATAACAATAACTGTTTTTTTCATTAGTGTCGGCGCAGGTGCTGCTTACCGTATGCTAGAAGGAGGCGTCCGTGAAAGGATTGCACTGCAGCTAGCTGAACAAGTAGCCAGACGAAGACGACCAACCACACCCAGGCTCACTCCACACACCCCCAGGTTATTATTAATAGACTTTATTTGCAATATTTAATATTGCTTAACATTATCTAAAAAGCTTTAATACAACAGACAAGTTATGTATCTGTTTATTAACCGGTTTTGGTTTAATAGACTATTATTTATTTAAATTTATTTTTTATTTTCCAGTTTCCGGACGAATACAGAGCGATTGGCAAGCATGTCGCCTGCGGCGAGAAAACTTGCAGCAAAACATCTTCTGTCGCCTAGACTAAAGCTGACGCCTAACGACATGGGCATATTAGCACATGGTTCAACACCAAAAAGAACACCAACAAAACAGAAAAATCTGTTAGTGGCAACACCACATACCAAAAAGGCGGCGACCCCGGTGCATTCTGCAAACTCTAGTTCAAACGAAGGAGATAATACTCTTACCGATAATCTGTTACAGATTAATGTGGCAAAACGAACAAGATTAAAAGCCCAAGATTTTTTTACAAATAGTTGATTATGAAAACTTAAAAAAACATAATATTGTTATTTATTTGATTCATACTAAAATGATAAAGGGTCAATTTCAAACAAGTTTTTTTTAAGATATGTTATGATTTCTTATATAATTATAATAAAAATAGTAATTTAAATTGTAGTTTCTTTATTAAATACCTACACATTATTTTTATTTATAAATTCAATTATTAACTGTTACTATCAATCAGAGGCTTGTGGTAACGTGAATACAATACATTTATTTTGATGGTAAATGTTTTGAAGTTTTTTTTATATTTATGTTCTATTGTCGCGAAGGTAGTTAGTTCTCCATAGTCAGAGACAGCGCCGATCTATAAAACTCTTTTAAAAACATTGTGTAACAAATAATTTACTTGTTTCAATAGGTAATCTCACGGTAGACGTTATCTTCTCGTTTGTAACATTTTCTTTATCAATTTAATTAAAATATTGGGATGTACTTATTATTTTATACCACAATGTTATACACTACGATTTACTATTTTCAGTGGTGTGTTTGAAATAAATACATCATATTATTATCATACCTTTGTTAAGAAAATTATAAAATCACGGTTATATGGTACGTTGTAAATATGTTATTAGTTGTTAATTCAATAACTTCATTTTCTTCATCTGATAGGTGCTTGGCTGAATAAAGGCCTTCCCCAAAGATATATTATTAAAAAATAAATTTTGCGTTCATTAAGAAAAAGGATTTTTGATTACTTTGAAATTTATTAATAACACAAAACAATACAACAGTAAAGCTTCTTGCATGAATTTTTAAATCTAATACGTCTTATTGATATCTGTAAAGCTTGGTATGACACTCTTTTTAAGCTATAATTCCTTCCACTCTTGAAGGTCAAAAAGGTTATATACGTCAAATCGATTGAAAACTTTTAAGAGATACATCTTAAAATTAATTTACCGGTGATTTTGCAAGTTAAATAAAATAATAGAACAATGGCTGCTAAATATAAAATTGTAATGATACGTCATGGCGAAAGCGAATGGAATCAAAAAAATCTTTTTTGCGGCTGGTACGATGCTGACCTTAGCGACAAGGGTAAATTAAGTTCATTTATTTATATAAAACTTAATTACTTTTTTATGTATTCTCGTAATAATCAACAATTTATTAGGTCGCGAGGAGGCCGTAGCCGCTGGAAAAGCTTTGAATGCGGAGGGTTATCAATTTGATGTGGCTCACACCTCTGTCTTAAAAAGAGCTCAAATTACATTGAATACTATTTTAAATGAAATTGGACAGCCTGACCTACCTGTGAATAAAACTTGGCGGTTAAATGAGAGGCATTATGGTGGTCTCACTGGTCTAAACAAAGCTGAAACTGCTGCCAAATATGGCGAACAGCAAGTATACATTACTTTAATTTAATTAAATACTTAAATGATATTTTAACATTTTGATATGTAAGTATAAATATCCAATAGGTACAAATTTGGCGACGAAGCTTCGATATTCCTCCTCCACCAATGGAGAAAGATCACCCTTACTATGAAACAATTGTGAAAGATGCTCGTTATGCTGGTGATCCAAAACCTGAAGAATTTCCAATGTTTGAGAGTTTGAAGCTTACAATTGAGAGGACTCTTCCTTACTGGAACAATGTTATTGTTCCTCAGGTAGGATATTTTTTTGATATAATTTTATATAATAAATCCTAAGTAACTATTACAGATGTGTTAGCATGAAAACTTCTTGTAACCATTGGTAACATTTTTTTTTTCAGATTAAAGAAGGAAAGAATATCATAATTGCTGCTCATGGTAACAGTCTTAGGGGAATTGTTAAGCATTTAGACAGTAAGTGTTCTTTCTAATACCTAAATGCATCCTCTTCATTACTACCATAATTAATTCAGGATTACATATATACAATTGCTTTCTTATGATAATAGTAGAGATTTTGTAAATTTATTTATTTAATAGGATAAATATTTTTAGACCTTAGTGATGCTGCTATTATGGAACTCAATCTGCCCACTGGAATTCCATTTGTGTATGAGTTGGATGAGAACATGAAACCAGTTGACTCAATGGTGTTTTTGGGTGATGAAGAAACAGTCAAGAAGGCTATGGCTGCTGTTGCCGCTCAAGGTAAAGCCAAGTAATGTAGTGTCGTAACTCTACACATAAAAGGTCATTATTTATTGTTAAAATGTATAGACATTATTGTGTTAAAATGATCTATAATAGGATGAAAAAAATATGTGGCAGAATCTTGGGGTAGCCATTACCTAGTCGAAGAAAGAATCCGATTAAAAATTTTTGGAAACATGCCACAATGCATTAAAACTTTAAAAGCAATATGTTTGTTTAAAATTGCATGCTTCTGAGATATAAATAAAATGTTGTAACATTCAATTTTTGTTTTCTTTTCTTCTCTTAATTGTTAAATATTACTTGGTAGAAATATATAATAATCATAATATTTAGTTATTATGTTAAAGAGAACTTCTGGTGGCAAAGTTGATTCAGTTTTGTTGTCTGGGCTGATGAATTCCAGTGATCTTGCTGTGAGTACATGCCTGCATAGTATCACTTCATACTTATCATTTTAAGAGATAATCTCACATTACTCTAGTAGTTTTAGTTAATTGAACTTTCTAAACTTGTGTTTATTGTTAAAATAGAATTGCAGTTATACTTAAATAAAAGACAAATAAAATATAAACTTTTTTACTGAATTGGATAATTTTTTTGGTTTTTAAATATGATATTTAATGTCTTATGTTTAATAATACATCTGCAAGTTCTTAAAAATAAATTGAGGGTGTTAATGATGGCTTTTTTGTCTGAGGCTCCAGATAAGTGCAACATCCACTGCAGCTCCTTTTCCTTTCACCAAACAGTAATGTGTAAACATTGTTCAGTTTAAAAAGGGTGTTGTATCCAGTTATGTTACTTAGGTACGAGACTTAATCTTATATCTCTAGGTGACAAGCAGAATATGGTGCAGTATTTATCATCGTAACTAACACCACATTTTTACTGTTCGATGAACATCTTCCTCAACTTGGTTTGTTGAATAACAATTCATTTATTTTTTCTTTTCAAATGAGATGAGTAAAGTGTTCATCAGATGGTAAGTGATAAACTTGCCCATAATAACGCGGTGCTGATTAAGGTATACGCAGCACCACATAGCGCTCGTCGCCTGGAGATGTAAGGTGTGAAGTCTCGTTACTCCAGTAATTTCACTAGCATACAGCATCCTTTAAACCGGAACAGTAATGTTTGCACATTACTATTTGGACCACCAAAAATAGGAGTTGCGGTAGTGTTACCTACCGAGATGGTCTGCAGTAACAAAGACTTGCAACAAGTTTAAAATAAAACAATGGTAGATTTTTAAATAAAAATGGTACGTTTATTATAAATTAGACACTTAATCATCTACATTCATTACACCCATTTCATTTTTGTCTGTTTTAAACATTTTTCCACTACTTTCAACAAACGCCTTCTGCTTACTGTTACTGAGTATAATTTTTTTGTGTTGTAACGGTTTGGGAATGTCCAGATCCATTGACACATTACACTTATTCTTCTTTTTAGACTTTGGTGTTTTTAGTCTCTGATCAAATCTGAAGTGTTTCGGTAGTTTATGAATGATAACACAGTGTTCCGTGCGTTCTTCAGGGGTCATGAATTTCTCTTTACATGCTTCAATGTAACAGCAGTACTAGTGAAAGATATGAAAATATTAGGAGAGTGAGCAATGCATTTGGATACTAATAGAATTTAAAAAAATATTACTTAACTACATTTTATTTTTGTTTTAATTCATTTTACATGTATAAGATTAATGTTATAAAAGCCTCGGTAGATTAGCAGGGAATATCACCCCAAAACTTCATGGTGTCTTTGAGGATATCTTCATCATCAGCCTATAGATATTCACACATTCACATAGGCCTCTTCCTATAAATCCTACCTACAGATAATACTACGATCAGTCCTACTCTGTCCACCTAAACTTCAGAGCTTAAAATACTTTAATAAAATATTACTTACTGATGGTTTCTTCAGAGCCATTACGGCAAAGAACGAGTCGTGTTTCTCTTGGAGGTGCAAATCGAGATAATGTGGAGAAGGCAGCATCTTCTTGCATTGACTGCAAGCATATCTGTGGGAGGCATTGTAGTGGTTCTCATATTCCAGGAGTGTGTTCGCAGTGAACGGACAACCAGCAATATTACAAGACGTTGGCACACTGAAAATAATTTGGTTAATTAGTTTTGTAGTTTCTCCAGATTTAAGGGAGATTTATTGGAGAGTAACTTCTCTTGGGACAGTATGAAAGAAAGAGATACATTTAAATGTATTTATTGTGACGGTCTGATGGCCGATGGGGCAGTAAGATCCTAGAGTGGCGGCCGTACCTATAGTGCTGGAAGGCGCCCCATTAGCTGGACCAACGATCTGGTGAATGCCGCTGGATTACACTGGATGCAGACAGCGCAAGACCGATCGGAGTGGAGATGTTTGGGGGAGGTCTATGTCCAGCAGTGGGCGTTTATCGGCTGATGATGATTGTGTTTAGTTATGAGCTAATGAGAAGAAACGTGGTTCCTTATCCTTTTTCTTCTTTTGATTTTATCTGCTTACTGTGTAAACGAGACTCCGTATTGTACTACATTCGAAATAAATGAAGAAGACAGAAAACCTTTGAAATCTGTAGTACATTAATTCCTGTCTTTCAATTGTATTTTATTTTCATCTAAAAATTTTTTTAGGTACGTGAGTAAAGTTTCTGAATTATAAATGAGATTTTCTGCAGATATGAGATTAATATGATACTTGGGATTTTCGTTGAATTTATCTTTTATATTAAACTATGAATGTCTTTGAACTGATATCATCTAACTTACATTTCATGGCAGAGATCCTCTTCATCAGCGTCGTACACCCCGAACTTCGGCGGTGTTTTGTCCCTTGCGAATAGTTCGTCGTGAAGTTTCAGATGTCCGATGCCGTAAGCCACCAGTTTCTTCAAAATTGATTCATTCAACTCCATTGTAGTCTGCGGAGGATATACAATAAAAAGAAACCTTGGAATAAAATTTCATACAGGAATAAATCACACCCGACGTAATACGGTCTATGGATATGAATGATCGTGGTACAAAATATGGTATATGCCTTTTGAAGGTTATGATTTTTTACTACCGCTAGTGGCGGGTAAGTAATTCATAACTTATGACCATCATCATCATCAAATTTTTTAAACACTACAGTTTAATTGGTGGTAGGTCTTTTCTCCAGAGACCCTCTAGGTAGACACCACCGCAGGTTTTGTACCTATTGCCAAATAGTTATGCGAAAACTGTGTTCCGGTTTGAACGGTGATGTACGCTAGTGAAATTAATCCAGAATTACCAACCAGATTTAAAATATGCGTATCACTTACCACCAGGTGAACGTCTTGCTAGTGTGGTCAAACAAAAAAAACATTTTAATCGATGGACGTCTACAGCTGGATATAGGATTCTTATAATGTATTTCGCAAAATACGATCTTGTGCTGCTTGAATTTAGTGAGTCCCATAGACTTTTTATATTGTCTTTCCATCTTGAGCAGTAATTCCCAACCACTGTGCCGCAGCACTTTTGTGTGCCGCCAAATTTTAGATAATCCCTTAATAATAAATATACTGTTATTTTTGTAGTACCTATCTATCTTTACATAACATTTTGTCGAACATTTAAAATTATTATCATAAACTATTTTACGCAGTTTGTTGTTTCAAGTTTTAGGTTTGTTTTAAGTTGTAAGTAAATAATATTTAAGCTTTTTTTCTTTCTTTGTGTGCTGTCAAATTTTGAAATTGTTAAAGGTGTGCGGCAACAAAAAAAAAAGGTTGAGAATCACTGATCTAGAGCGAGGTCCGCCAACGCTGTGCTATTTCTGGTGCCTGATCGCCATTCCAGCGTTTTGAGTCCATAGTCCATCGGTTCTGCCAGCTATCCCCTGTCCATTGCCACTTCAGCTACGAGATGCGTAGAACTATGACTTTATCATCATCAACATCAGCCGATAGACGTCTGCTGTTGGACATAGGCCTATCCTAATAAGGAGATTACTATATACTTTATATTATTTTGTAGTCACCACTTTATCATTGATGAAAACTTGTTCTCTATTAATATGTAGTTGTCAACTATATGTGAGCAGAGGGTTCGATTCCCACTTATGCTTCCTTTGAAGAAAAATATTATGGAAATCGATATATCCTAATATTTTTTTTTTTTTTTTTCGGGTGATGTCAATGCTTTCGGCCACTATTATGGCCGTGAAAGCTTCATCGGACCCTGCGCT
>DWLS01008065.1:0-10203 GCA_018246255.1 Pachliopta kotzebuea | reverse complement strand
TTTGCTATTAGTACATAAAAATTATAAAAACAAACAAGTATTTGATAAGCAAACAAGGTCTCCGACTATAGTCCGAGGAATAAAAGAGCATATCTAAAAAAAAAAAACACAGTGTTTCCGGGGCCTAGAACCCGCGCCACCGCGCCTTCTCATCTCCCCCTTTCTCTTCCCACCTCTTCCTCCTTCCACAAATCCTCTTTCCTCGTCTCTCTCCTCTACCTTATATTATATAATTTATATAAATATATATATTTCAGCTCGCGGAGTCCAGATCCTCGAGCTCAGGGTCCGATGAAGCTTTCGAAGTCATAATACTGACCATAATTATATATCACGTGTGTATGAATGTTATAGGTTTATACATCGGCTATTACATAATTTATTACACAACTTTTATTTTTGGTTTTTGAGGGTCATTGGATAAAACCACAAAATCCGAGGGGTATATTGAAAAAAAATTTTACTCAAAAGTGGGACAAGGATGGGTAACCGTTTTAACACGAATAGCATGTCATGCAAATGCAGCATAGAAAGAACTTCTCAGCTCCTATTTCTACCGCCAAATAGTAATATGCAAACATTACTGTGTTGTAGTTTGAAGTGTGATGTATGCTAGTGAAATTACTGGAGTATCGAGATTTAACATACACGTCTCTAGCCGACGATCGCAATGTCGTGCTGTGTATACCATCTTAACCAGTAGCACGTTGTTATGGGAGAGCGTATCATTAACCACCAGCTGAACCCCTCCCCGTCGCGTCACCTTGCACTGTTTTGTGGTAAACAGTATCTGGTGAAAGAGACCTACCACCAGTGATACCAATAATAACTAAATCACAATGATTGACTACTTTAATAAAGCAGTGTTTAAAACCGCTGCCGTTTTGTGATCTCTAATATCGCCATCGTCTATGAGTTAACTTCTATGGGTTTCCTTTCGTTTGGCTTTGGATGTGTGTGGTCGAATAAAAAAGAAAGAGTACGTTACCGTAATAATGAAGGTATGGCCGCGGCTCTGCCACCACGGCGCCTGAATCCGCGACCTTGCCAGCTGCCTTGTGACAGGTTACCGAAGGACATTGAACGACTGTCAACAAATTAACATATATCATCATCATCCAAGTCGTATTTCCTCAAGACTGAGGGTCGTGGTCAACATGTAGTGATCATACGACGACTTGTCAGTCATAACATATAATACCACTGTATTGCCATTGCCTTCTCCATTCCACATATCAGTCCGATGGATGGACATCACATAGATATGTAGGTTTCCTCATGTTTTCCATCACAGTCAGAGCACGTGATATTAGTTCGGGTTAAACTGCACATAAATTGAAAAATTCATTGGTGCAAGCCCGATTCAAACCTGGTACCTTCAGAGTGGAACCCGGAGGTTAAAACCTCTAGGCTATCACAACTTATATAGCACCTACCTGATGACTGTGTTTACTCATTTATTAGTATTAAAACTTGATTTCTGTTTCAGAGAACAGCCAGGTTAGATCACCACGGAGCTGGTTATCATAGGTATGGAATTTATTTATATAAAACAAACAGCTTATACATACAAAACAGTATAACAGAAAAGTTTATTATGTTATAATCAGACGAATGGGGTGTAAGTGGACCCACACAACAACTCACAGCACCCAAGCCAACCTCAACTGCTCACGGTGCACAAATGAGACTCTGGCTTCCCACCAACCTGCATTGGGCTAGCGTGGTGGGAGATGACCCAAATCTGGAAAAACGGAGGTCTATATCCAGCAGTGGATGTCTATCGGCTAATAAGGAAAAAAACCGAAAGCATTTCCCAAAATAGGTTAAAAAATTTTATGGCTCTTGATTGCATTAAGCTATATTTTCAGAAAAAAATCTGGTTAACATTTTACGAATTGAAGAAGCCGCAGGTTGATCTCATGACTATCCCTGTGTATATTATTAAAATGACTCACTTTCTAACAATAAGATACTTTCATACGGTTAGATGTGGTATCCAGCGCAAACAAGATAATGAATAAAGAGAAATGAAAGACAGAATACAATTGAAACATTAACTTTACAATGCAGATCTGCAATGATAAAGATCCAGCTCCAGATAAATTTTCTCCCACAAATCATCGAATTACAGAATGAACTCCCTGCTTAAGTTTTCCTAAGGAGCTATAGGATAGAGTATAATCTTCCAGGGTCGACAACCCATCGACTGCAGCCATCTATAGGCTACAGTAACTGCTTACCATTAAGCAGGTCGTACGCTTGTTTGTCACCTTAGTAGTATAAAAAACAATCTACCCTATAATATGTAACTAGAACAGACAATCAATTTATATTCATGAAAGTATAATCCAGAGTAGTGTAATCAAAATCTAATGTAGCGTAGTGACCCAAACTGTATCTTGGTCTCCAACGAAAAGGAACATCAGTGTTGCTAGTTGTACCTCTTTCCATAAACTGCGATAAGAAATGCTCTACAAATTAAGAACTTCCTCATTATATCCAGTTAAATACATAAATTGTTAAATTACCCTAAATTATTGTTGGATCGAAACGCCCCAGGGTTCCTGAAGCCTAGTCGTTGGCCGAGATTGCTGAAGCTATTGGAACGTTTCAGCGTGGATAGGTTGCTCTCACTGCCATATCGTCGTAGTGGTTTGCCCCCGTTGAGACGTTGCTTTAATGCTTGCTAGAAGAAACAGTAAATTTTGTAAGTCAGTCGCAAATATTAATGTGTTCTAGCCAGATGGATGTTGTATGCTAGAGAAATTACTGAGATAAAAAGACAACACTTAATGTCTCATGGCAACGAGCATGTGGTGCAGTGTATAACATGTTTACTAACACCACATTGTTATGGGCAAGTGTATCACCATAAGATGAACTCCTTGCTGGTCTCATTGTCTTGCAGAAAAAAGAATGGGTTACTAAATCATCATTACATCTATCATACCAAATATCTATAACATTAAAAAAAGTGATATTAAGAAGATATCTGTGATGAAGATAACTGTACCAATAATTCACAAGAGAACTCCAAATCCACCTATATTGTCTATAACAGTGATTCCCAAAGTGGTCTACGTCGACCCCTTGGGGTCTATGACAACCTGCAAGGGGTCTACGTCAGCGAAAAAAAAAAATTTGGGGGTCCACGATAATGGATCTCAACACATACACTGATAGTACCTATTTATTTACATCATACTATCTTATAATATCAAAACATATATATTATTTATAAATGTACCTATGAAATAAAAAATTTATATATCAGGTAAGTAGGGGGTCTACACAACACGGGAACATATGACGAGGGGTCTATGACACAAAAAAGTTTGAGGAGCTCTGGACTATAATGTAAGAATTCCACCAGAGGTATAAGCCTATGTACCATATTGCCACAAAAACACAATATTAATTGATATGATAGATTACATTAAGCAAATTTTCAACAAAAATACAGGTAGAATGAGAAATTTTTAAGAATTAAGTACCCTCTTTACAAATATACAGAAATTGAATATTAAATTCATAATAACCATGTAACCCCAAGTATCGTTGACAGGGGCGAAGAGAGATTAAATTTAATCGGTAGGTCCAGTTTACAGGAACTTACTCGTTAGCATTTCAAAGTAATTGTTTATTTTTATTTTCTCTAAATTAATTTAAACTGATGCATTATGTTAGATTATTAACACAAAAGTATTGCAAAGAGCAAACTGCCAGCCTATGACAATTGTCATGCAGAGGAAGATGATGTATTTCAGCCACCTATAAAGAGGATCTCTTTTAGATTTTCCAATGCTGGTTCCCAAAGGCAAGATTCCCGTGAAATGAACAATCAGAAGACAGAGAAAAGAATGGTTTGACGACATAAAAAGTAGACACATTTTAATTATGTTATGTTGGAAAGTATGGCACAGCATTTACTTTTTCTCCAACTGACCATCCAACTTCATTTTGCAAATGGCATTCACAAGTTATAATTAATGAAGCTTTTTTGTTGCTTTACTTAGCTTACATGTACTTGAGACCATATGTCTATCGGTGAATTGAAATGGGATGAGGTTGATGAAGACATACAATATGTTATGTATTATTACACAATATGAATGTTAGTCATGATGTATTTTTGTCCAAACAGTATATGAATGATATACCAGTCTCGCTTGTTGTTGTAACTTCCTGGCGATCAGCCCAATAAGGTCTTCGGTGTCGTAGTCGAGGTTTCGGTTCAAAAAGCCGCCGACGTTTGTGCGCCTCTGCCGTATAACGCGCTGCGTATTCACAGACGCCAGCATTGTAAACCGATCGTTAAGACTTATTGAAGTCGCTTGCAAACCGTGTACTGATTCTATAAACATCTTGGACACTGATAATAGATATATTTATAATGTTAACTATTTTGACCACTGCTCGTTAGAAATTACATCTGGTATGTAATCTAAGTAAGTAAACACATTCGGAAATTAATACACACTTTATTCTAAAAGTTAAAATTTTCATGTGACGCCGATCGCGCGAACCCAGCAATATCTGACTTTATTTTTATCTGTGAGCCATGTCTTGTTATAAAATTTGTCTTAAAAGATTTGTGTTAAAAAAAAAATTTACTACTAAACTACATTTGGTCGATATATTTCATTTTATTACATATTTTTTCTCTTTTATATTTTTAAGTGTATTTTATGTTTAAAATAGCATATATATGTATATAAACACTATGAAGAAATATACACGTAAAAAACTCAAGTAATTTTCTAAATACTCGTATTAATTAGAATCAAATTAAAAGTTAAATAAATTACAACAAATATGAAATAATTAATTTTATTATTAATTTTCGATAACATTAAAACTTTTCCGACGAATTTTCAATTGACGTATCAGCTGGTACTGACATCAGCAATGAAATTGACGTTCAGTGTCAATCGAGTATAAGAAACTAACGGGAGTTAAATAACTTAGGTATAATTGAAAATTATTGCAAAGTTGAAATAAAATTGTGCAACATTAAGCACTCAATCAAAGTTTTGGTTGTTGGCTACGGTTTAGTTGCAGTAATTGGACGCGCCACTAGCGTCGCTGTTTGTTTATGCGGATTGTTGTGCAAGGCGCCGGTTGCGATGTTGCTTTTCTTTATAAGCGAGCACCGCGAGTGCGGGCCGCTCATTTCGATCAAACCTACGATGTCGGACGTTGGCAACGGCACTCCAGTTGACGAAGTTTGCTTGTTCGATATGGACGCTTGCTATGAAACTTTTGACAAGGATGGGTATGTCACTCTACCCCTTAGTCATATCCCTCTAGTACAGTCTCAACAACTTATTCATTATCAAAATTCTAAATTATATCCACTTTTGTGTGTGTTATTTTAATATCCCTTAAATTATTATTTCCCCATGATTTGTTTGTATACACAAGCAAACATTTTACAATTTTATGAGAACATTTAATTACTTCATTAAAAAAATTTCTTTACCGAAAATAATTTAAATATTCAACATAAACTCAGACTCATAAGTATAATAACAGTATATAATAAAATTAATGTGTAAACAATAACATATTACACAGCAGTAAATGAATTGTTACATTAAAAATTAAAAAAGGGATTTACTTTCATGTCATTTTCAACAATCACTATATCACTTTAGCACATATTTAGCAGGTTAATATTTTTAACAGTAAAGTTTTAATTTGTGAAAAGCAATTGTTAAAAACTTTACAGTAATACATAAATTTTAGAAAATTGAAGCATTTTAAATCATAAAACCGAAGATCAGGCTAAGTTTGATTCCTACAGGAAGCCCTATGTTCAGAGTCGGACCGCAGGCAGTTGATATAATCATAATCAATTTTTAAATAAACCAATCTGTAATCTTCATCTTAATAATTTAGTTGTAAAAGGTTTCTAGTGAGAAAAGAAGTGAAAACTAGAAGATAATCTTTATCAGAGGAAACTAATGTTTTTTGTTTTTAAAAGAATTAATAATCATTAAGTATAAGTACATAATGAATTTTGTTACACTTAAAAGGCAAACATTTGTGATAATTATAATACAATTCACTGGAGAAGTTGATTATGAATTAAATGTTGAGTTAATTTTTTTTGTTCAATTAATAGTTTTTTTTTTTGGAAGATTTATTTATCTATTAACAATAGGGATTTATAAATATCTTTGATAATTATGTTTTCCTGTGAAAAGTTCTGGTTTTAAATAAGAAGTATTTGCTTAGAAATATCTTTGTATTGTATGTAAATTTGGGTATAAATTGAATGGCAAAAAGTTTTAAGTTTTATTTAAAAGTACACAAATAGTTTAAAAAAAAAATGTTTTTAGTACAATATTAAGCTTATATTTGTACTCTTGTTACTGCTAGTTATTTTTTTAAAATATACTGCAAAAGGATAAAGCAATAGGATTCTAAAAGTTTTTGCATAAAAATATATTAGTGTGTGGTCTTACTCACTAATATTCATGGGTTGATAATTTTTTAAATAATTCCCATATGATATAAAATTTATAAGAAAAAGTTTATTATTAAATTTTATATTTTAGAAAATAATTACAGTCTAATATTCATCATCAACAGCCTGCGGCAGTCCACTGCTGGACATAGACATCAGTCTAATATTGTATTGCTCAAATATACATATTTAGTGCTGTGACTTAAGGAAGCTTGGGAAACTGAATAAGAAATCAAGACGCGTATCCAAATAAAACGACAGACATCGAAAAGACGTGCATTTTTTTTTGTATTTGTAATTTAAAAATACATTTGCGCGTCTGTCGGTTAAAACATTACAACCCTTTTTTTAACTTGAGTGAAATGCCATACCTGTTTTGGTCGGGCAAAAACAGGTATCTCAAACTTGCTCCGACTAAAACCTTCACGATATTCCGCTACCTTGCAGTGCTGGCTGTATCGCGCTGCTCCACCTCAAGGGAAATATTCTCCCTTTTTCCTCCTCTTGTGGGTCGCATTGGAATATACAGCGCGGCTTTCCTGTTAACCTTTTAACCTGACCTGAGCAACGGATCCACACGAATCCGTCACACAGAGACTAAGGGAGTCAGCAGAGCAAACTCTTCTGGCTCCCTGCGGCGGGTCAAGTTTTTGGCTCCGTCGCCTACCTTTATTTGGCCGTAGAGGATAGGAAGAGAGGTGAAAGGCATTGTAGAAACTCTTCTTCCCCCGGTGCTCCATCGTCTTCACCACAGAAGTCTGGCACCGCTTAATCGTGGAGGGTAAGGAGAGCGGCGAATCCTAATACCGATACTCCTCTCCTTCTCGGCTGTAGTGGGCAGTAAGCACGGCGTCTTGCACACCACACCCTGCTCTTGCAACCCACCGGCGGACATTCAAGGTGAGCTGTTCGAGCTCACCTGGAGTGACCACCCCGTGCCGATCGACTAGGTTCCTCTTAGCTTCACCGTGGATGATCAAGCCACAGCTACTGAGCCCCACCGCCACGACAAGGCGGGAATCAGTTCGTAGGGAAATGTTACATCTCGCCCGTCCTTCTTTATGGAGGCCAGTCTTGGACAATAAGAGATGACGCGAAACGCATCGAAGCGTTCGAGATGTGGGCATGCTGGCGCGTGTTGTCGCTGAGCTGGACTCTGAAAATATTGGATGAGGAGATACTACGTCGAGTGAACCGAAAGAGCGAACTTTTGCAGACCGTCAAGAGGAGAAAAGTAATTTGGCATAGCCACATGCTTAGGGACGATAGGTAGGAACTGCTTCCATTCATCTTGATGGGCAAAGTCGTAATTAAAGCGTAAGAAATTGAGGCTGCATAACATCAGGGATTAGACCGGAATTGCGAGTGCTGCCCAACTGTCTCGCCTCGGAAGATCAAGGTGGAACATAGTAATATTGACTGCCAACTTCCGCTAGTCGGAGAGACATGACGAGATGAAGTTTACGATTATTTAAACAAATCCCTTTGCATGATATTCTTGTTAATATATTTGGTTATTCTTCTACGTAATAGAGATGGGAAGCTGAGCTTCGACGAATTCCGACTGATCTGCAAAGCTCTCTTCCGCAACGACAAAGGCCACATCTACCCCCTGCCGGAGGACAGAGCGAGGCATGTCTTCCAGGTGTTTGACAAGAACGATGATGGTTTCATTGATAAGGAGGAGTTTACGTTCTGCTGGAATTATTGGATTAAAGTGGTGAGTTTATTGTAGATTTTGGAACTCTGGAGCCATGATGCTAAGGCACTGCTGGATATAGGCCTCCCCTAATAATGGGGTATTTGGGCAATCTTCCGTAATGCTGGGTCAATACTGGTTGTTGGGTCCCATGCGGTGTTGTTTCCATCCCATCTTTGGTAATATGATATGTTAAACTTGATGCGAATGTCTAAAAGATAGAATTACAATAAGACGGTAGTTAGGATGCTTACTCAGCATCTTATGATACACGTCGCCTTGAGTCATGAGACAATCTGTTGTATATTCTGTTGTCTCCTTTAGATAGTGCGTCCGGTCAGCGCGTTCCTGGTCGTGGACGTCCAGAACGACTTCATCTCCGGCACCCTCAACATCAGCAAATGCAACGCCCAGCAGGACGGCGGCGAGGTGAGTCCACACGCGTTTATTATTTCATCCTTGATAAGAATGCCACGATTGTATAATACAGAATTTGCCGATACAGATTTATTCTTTTTTAAAACGAAATCTGCATTAAAAAAACACATTGTTAGAGCTGTTCTTGACATAATTGAACACTAAAAAACTAACCACTATATACTAACGACTACAGACTAAACAAAACGCTATTTACTTTTTGATAGATTTTCCACATTTACTTTTCTTCTTTTCTTTCCCCCTATTTACTTTCTTCGTTTGTAATTCTTCACTAATTAATATAAATATTTTTATTAATGTTTCATCTGCGGAAATCAACATGTTATTAAGTTATATATGGAAACCTCTAATTAGCTTTACCTCTTAATATATTCATAGAAATTATTTTATATTGTCTACGCTGTTGGTTTTCTGAATAAATAAATGATATCAATTTTTATATATGTCATTATAAAATAACATATTTATAGTTCATACTTAAACTCCTTTTTGAGTTTTTTTTTATTCGAGGTATTTTTTAAAAAAAAAATCTGTATAAACAAAGGAAAAGGAAGCGCAAGATTTTAATTAACACTACGTACGTAGTCGAGTCATTTTTTAATTCGTGGCACAGAGCATGTGTTTTTTTTTATTTTTAGGCTCAAAATAGACTTTCCGTAAAATATTCTACGATCTATTAAACATTTTTCAATGAAACTGAATGTTTAGTTTAAACTGACTTCTAAATTTATTTACTTAGCCAAATTATGTTTATCATTTTTAATGTTGAAAGACATATATGCAGTATACATAACTCTGTTGCAAATCATAGAAAAGATACTATACGTAATCAAAATAATTTTATATATCAAAAATTAAAGAGTATTTAGAAAATTTTAGAAAACTATAACCAAATAGTGGCTTCAATGTGTGGTAGCGTTTGAAACATTTTCCTTTGTGCAAGGGTACATTGCAACATTTGCTCATATAGCTCGTTTTACTCATTAGTTTGTGAGCTGTCTGCAGCTGTATATATTCATTATTATTTGTTCCGACTCTAACTCATTTTATAGACAGGAAGAATAGGTACCTTTGGCAATAGATAACTCACAACCCGCCAACCTTTTACACCTCCGTTTTTCAAGTTTCCCGCTACTTACCACTTAGCGCAAGAAAACGAATAAACTCGTCTCTTGCGGTTTACTATAAAGAGGTATATGACGTGTTTACTCGTCACCAGCAAATGTTAATACATTAACTGTATACATGGCCTGTGAAGCGTAGCCACATTCGCAGCGAGCTTACTACAGCCGACAACTCTATCTCTCGCCGCTGATTCAGAACTGATAGAACTCTGATGACCTTCAACGATAATTATAAATCATTATCATATCTATTAATTAAAGAACTTTATTTGCACACATAGAGGTACAAAAAGCGGACTTAAAGCCAAAAGCCATTCGCACCCAGTCTACCTATTATTGATTAAATATAAATTTCTAACTGTAGTTAAGTTTAGTGTTAAAAACTTAGATACAAAATTTTATTTTGAGTAGTTTTAATTTAAGTTCAATTAATAAATGTATAAATTAACATGTGTTGTTTACTTTAA
>DWLS01008064.1:0-10205 GCA_018246255.1 Pachliopta kotzebuea | reverse complement strand
AACACACAGGCATTGACATCACCCGAAAAAAAAAAAAAAAAAATCCGTCTGTAGTAAGCCAAAAACAAACTAAACCACGCGAAAGATACCTAAATTTGATTTAAAATGATATGATTTTTTGTAATAATTTTTTTGTAGTAGCAGAAGTTTATTTTAGTATTAAAAACTAAACTTTAATATACACAAGAGTGAAGTAAAGTTTGGTTTAAGCCACTCTTATTTTATCGCTGTAATGTTCTAAAAAAATTATTTTAAATTTCTGTATTTCTTAGAAATTATACGCGGGCAGTACAATGTTCGCAAGGTATTACTTAACTAGTAAATAAATTCAAATTCATCAATGATAAAATTTTATTGTTTGATATGCTATAAAGTATTATTTGTTCTGTTCGTCTTTAAATTACACAGTCAGTTGGAATAGAAACGAAGGTGATTCTTTTGGATTAAACTTGTAGGGATTCAAATGTTATCACCGTCAGGAATTTATTTTTTATATTATATATTTCATATACAAAAACCTGAATTATTTTTAACGTCTAAAAATTTTTAACTCTTGTACTACACGGGGTTAGTTTACGGCTAGTTGTCATATTATAAGAGGAAATAGGGAAAAGAACAAATACCATTGTTTACTTTCACTGACATTCTAATTTCGTAATCAATTATATTAATTCTTAGTTGTTCGTTAGGTCACGCAACGATATTGTACTCATCTTCAAAAGCTTTATCTGCTAATATACAAATCAAAAGTACTTAATTGTGAGCACCGTGCGTACAAAACTCAGTCACCGCTTTGCTTTACTAGCGTCCATAAAGTAAATTCTGGCGATGTATTTTAAACTTATTATATTTCTCACGTTATATGGTTATGCACAGTCAAAATGTAGGTAAATTTGATGGTTTTATGTACAGAAATTAAATTTATTTAAGTTTAATAATATTATATTTTCAGTGTTAAATTTATCATGCCAACAAATCCGTGCTTTTGTCGATGGACACAACTCCCGTAGACTAAAGATATCAAAAGGAGAAGTGCAAGGCCAACCTCCTGCCTCTAATATGAAATTTATGGTGTGTACACGATGTTTGCTTTTTTAAGTGTTAAATTATCTATTACATCTTAACTTATAATACCATACACCCCAATTCAGTTTTGTTTTCTTTTGAATATACATCTCGTAAAAAAGTATAAACTTTATTAGTTATACCATGTAGTACAGTGAAATATAATTTAAAAAAAAAATTAAAACCTTAATTGACTTAAACTTAAAAAACGTATACACGCCAACATAATATTTTACACAGAGTTGTTGTGATTTTTGTAATGTCTCCATATTATAACGTATTAGTTTTTTTATACAGGTATGGGATAACGAATTAGCGGCAAAAGCTTCAAAATGGGCTTCAAGAAATGAATTTGCTCACAATCCTGACAGAACTATCGGTAAATCTATTATAGCTGTTATATACGTACATCAGATACCAAGTTTTTCAGTAAACGAGTGGTTTATACTTTTTGACGCCGAAAACATTATCATTTATACGCAAGTTTATCCACTTAACCCTTAAATGCATGATTTTTTTATTTAATTATGAAATAAATATTTCAGTATAGGTTTTGAGTCACAGATAAAAGGAAAAATAATTTAAAAAATCTTGGTTTCAATAAAAATTATATTTTTGTAAAAACATGTATGTAGCCATTTGGCTACACTATGCATCTAAGGAGGTGATGAAAATTCAAATACAAACACACTCAGGATAAATTGCCTAAAAAACCTTTATAATATTGATTTCATACCTTACGTCTAATATATTTGTTATTTTTTTTTCCCTTTTCGGCAATTAATTCTCACTGAATCTTAATTCAAAAGTCAAAATTATCATACAACCAAAATTGGTTTGTAGACTTTTGGCAATAATATGCATTTAAGGGTTAAAAATAAAAAAGTAAACTGCTATATTATGAAAGTTTGCGTTCAAAAACCGAAACTGATCTTTCTAGCACCTAATAAAAGTAAAAAGTACCGTGTTTGGAGTTTTCGTTCAGAAATTATGTAAGGAAAAAACACTGGCGTATATATACATCATCATGTATTTAAGGGTTAACTAAAAAAAAAAGGCAGTTGCTTATAAAAGGTAGTCGTATTATATTGTTAGTTTGCCGAAAAACTTTACAATTGACTTTAATTGCCTTTGCTGTTGCTACTGCTTATCGTTTATATACAAAACCTTTTAACTTTGAATGTGTACGTATTGAGAAACGTCACTATAATTCTTCTTTGTAGTTTTTCATTTTCTAATTTTTATTGGGACCATGTTCAATGCAGTCAACATCGCTGACTTTTACAGTTTTTTCTAATATTAAACATATTTAATCAGGTGTTAGAATTATTTACGGAAAAACAATAACACTTGTGTTTGATTGAACATTTTTATATTTTTAGGTTCTGGTAGATTTCACACAGGTGAGAACATCTACTGGTTCGCCACAACAGACGCTACTAATAAAATAGATATAGATAGTAGTCTTAAAGGCTGGTTCGATGAACATAAGGACTTTAAGTATGGCCCTTTAACGATGAGTCAATTCGACGGTTCGTCGAAACATCAAATTGGTCACTATACACAGGTAAATGAGAAAAGTTAATAAAAATACGTTATATATTTAAACAGTTTGAATTCAATAGTATTTTGATAATACAAATCTTCTATCACAGTAGTAGCAGTGACAAATACATACTCATACCAAAGGTTCTTTGCTTCTTTCACTCACTTTTCTAATTTCGTAGAGATTCGTTTTTCATGTTTCTGCTACTTACAAGTTCTGTAATTATATGAAGCTATTAAAATTTTTATTATAGTAGGGCTTTACAAGGTAAGAAATTTATCTTGGTCTTTGAATGAGAGATATTTAAACAAAAATCGTTTCTTCCGGTATTTCTACCAAGTTCTCTAGATATGTACGTTTAAATAAAACTGATATGTTTTATGTACATAGATTTAAATTTACAATGGCAACATTTTAACATGCAACTGCGTTCCGTCGGAATTTCTAGGGTCCCTTGCAACGAAATGAAATTTAAAGTAATTTAGTGGGTATAAATTGTATCTAACTTCAGCTTCCTACCTGACACAATGTACCCTTCAAAGCGTTACCGCAATATAATAACAAACTGTTTTGATATACTTGTACAACACATTTACAGAGTTAACCCACGAGTTATCAGAGTGATGCGGAAACAATGTTAGTCATATTTTAAATAGTTTTCATACCTCTTTGCTTTTTGGTATTTAGATGGTATGGGCTGATACGACGTATATCGGGTGTGGAATATCTGAATACTGGAAAAACAATATGAAAAATTATCTCGTGGTATGCAATTACGGTCCCACGTATGTATAATATATAACCATATAATATTCTTGAATGTTGATTAATATATTTTTATTAACTGTCAAAAAGCTTGTTGTTATAAATTTTATAACGAGGAAAACGTAATTTTATTGTTATTAATGATAAAGAAAACGAACTCGTCTTTTGTATTCATTATAGGTTTATACATTTTGTATCGATTTATTTTAATGAACACTTAATTGATGACTTTAAAATAGACTAAGAAATAAAATAATCATTATCAGAAAACCACAATTATCGTGTACTATTGGTTTGATATAATGTTATAGTGTTTTTGATGATGATACTTTAAATAATTTTTCAGCGGGAACTATTTGGGTGAAGCACCATATGAGACGTCTGGTCGTACGACCAACTCCCTCATATGCAGCATTGGTGATTGCAGTCGTCCGTACGACAAGTGCTGATAGATAACAAGAGCTATATATCGTTCACCCCTTCTTATTTATTTAATAATCTTTATCTAAATTACTTGTTTATAAAGGTATTTATTGAAATGAATCGTTTGTTTTGTTTCTATTCCTTTTTAAAAGAGCACAGCAATGCTTTTATAGCGGCAGATTTACACTATGACGGTGCTAGTTTACCAGATGGAATCGAATAAATCCACTGTCCAAATACCATAGTGACAATGGTCATTAGTTGAAAATTTTTTCGATAATCGGTTTTTCCGCAGGGAAGTCACACGCTTTAATTATTCGGCTAATAAAGCAGCAGTTGAACAACTAAATACCCACAGATACATTTCCACACGCGTAAAAGTATTTTGTACTTTTACGCGATTTGTAATTCACTTTATCTAAATAAAAAATAAGACAAATAATTATTTATCTTTACATATAAAATATGTCATCTCTTTGTCAGTCCTCCAATACCAATCCTTTTTAAGACTCGCTTATTTTAAGCCATCAATTCAAATTATTAAATACACTATAATAATTGTATTCATCATCATAATTAGCCGATAAACGCTCACTGCTGGACAGAGGTCAACTCTAAAGGTCTCCATTCCGATCGGTCCTGCGCTGCCTGGATGCAGCGGAATACCGCGACCTTCATTAGATCGTCGGTTTACCTAATGCGGGCCTTCCAGTACTACTTTTACCGATACTCAGTCGCCACTTCAGGGCCTTACAGCGCCATCGGCCGCCAGTTCTTCGTGCAATATGCCCGGCCCATTGCAGTTTAAGTCTAACAATCCTTAAGGCTATGCCGGTGACTTTAGTTCTTCTGAGGATCTTCTCATTTCTATTATTAACCATCAGTAAACCTGCCAAATTTTAATCCATAAATGTGCCAGTCATCATTTTGTCGAAATGTTGTTTTCGGTAAAAGTTTGAGGCAAGAATTAATAACCAATTAATGTTCTTGCCGTGTATAGTTAAAGAAAAATATAACTGCAAATTTGAACATTATTGATCAAGTTTACTTGTTATAATTATCCGTTACAACTCAACCCCATTACAATTGGTTTCAACATCTACCTGTACATTCCAGTAGTTCTTTAATTTTCAATAATTCGTATCCCCGATTACCGCAGGCCGTCTATTGCAAAGACTGAGATTTTTGTGTAAACTTATATTAATGACGCTTTGTTCTAAAGAATCGAAGAAACACCGATCGAGCTAGATCAACATTTTTGCGAAATTTTTTAATGAAATAATGATCGTAAGAAAAAGCAAGTTTTCAGTGAAACCTATTGTGTATAAATTTCTCCTAGTAAATAATTAGATAGAAAAACCTGGTGCATTCCTCTCCCGTTGCTACATAGTCATCTATATACATATTATAAAAGGCAAAGTCTTTCTGTCCATTCTTTAATTTGGGAAACGCTCATTGAATTATATCAATTAAATTTGTATTATAAAATGACCATTTATGAAGAAAATTTATCGGCTCTTTAGAATACAATAAAAACGTGATATTTATTTTTTTGCACGTTTTCTTAGTCCTTCAAAAATAAGAAGTAATAAAATCACCTTTGTAATCGTGAGGTATTTAAAGCAATAATATATTTTCTTGTTTATTTTCTGATAAGAATTCATATTGGTCCTGGATGAATAACTAGAAAGTCTGTTATCGCTAACAACCTAAAATTGCAAGATTTTGTAGTTTGTACGCACTACAAACATAACACGATATTTTCACCTTTTTTATCGTTTTTGTAATCAAACGTTACTAAAAGTGTCACTGCACTGCACATAACAAAATGGGATCCGTAATACTTTTTTTTTAATTGTACGAAATAATCTTCATTTCATAATATTAATATTTGCAAAATGTAACCTAAATAACGAATGTATTATACAAAAAATGTTTTTGTCGAAATTAATAAGTAAGAGTAATTTAATACAGGTTTTTGTATAGTTTATAACCAAATTTTTGCTATGCGCATTATTTATCAAACATACGTTTCATATAAATCAACGTATACTGTACTTGAAGAGAAAGCGAACGACATCTAAGACTGTTCAAATACTCAGAGAGAAGGTAGATGTGCTAAATCCATAACAAAACCGATATGATGTTGCATTTAAAGTTGACCTGTAAAATTTCATTAGAAATACTTCAACCGAAAATGAACTCGTACACTTTCACCAGAATGACAATCCCGTCAAGCCTGAGGCGATGATATTCGTGATTCATTTTCCTCGCATCAATAATATTCCTTTCGTTCAAGTGTCGGTCAAGTATAAATCATAAGTAGGTACTTAATTCCAAGCGCACTGTGTTTAAATCTCAGTTACTGTTTTGCTTCACCGCCGTACATTAGACACCGTAACGATGAATTTTTGCGTTATATTGCTGTTCGTTCTATCCAGTTTCGCACAAGCTAAATGTATGGAGTATAAATTATAATTGATCTTTAAATCTTTCATATCTACAGTAAACTCACGAAATTTTAAAAAAATATTAGTACTTATATTTTTTTTCTGTGAATGTTTCAGTGTTAAACTTGTCATGTAAGCAAATTCGTGCGTTTGTCGATGGACACAACTCTCGAAGATTACAGTTAGCAAAGGGACATGTGCCCGGACAGCCACCTGCATCTGAAATGAAGTTCATGGTACTGATATTTTGATAACTTTTTGTTTTCTCGCTAAAGGCGATATAGCAAATACCGGATCAGTAGTTCAATATTTGCAAAATTATTTATTTATTCACAATTTTAACAATCTTAGAGACAGGAAAACTTCTTGAACAGACAAAATATTAATCGTGAATTGTTAAACATATATAATAGTATATGTTGAAAATCACAGAATGATTACGTTGAATAATGGCTTTCCAATTCGATTTGTAATCATAACATTATGATTGTGACGTTATGATATTGGATACACATGAAAACAAACTAATTATAAACATGAGCATGAAAAATCTTTAAGAAAGTAGATAACAACGATAGAATGATCAAAATAGAATAACTAAAGAAAACAAAATAAATATAATAATAATAACTGTTTAAATTTGCATAGCCCAATGAAAAAATTCGTTTCCACGCTTCAACATTTCATTAAAGCTTGTAATTATTAATTAGCTTAACGAACTATTTTTATAGCACCTTATTAGAGTAAAATCTTTCATTAACAGGTCTTATACAAGTCTGATTTTGTAAAAGGAATTGTTTTTTTTTTTCTTCTAGATATGGGATGACGAATTAGCTGCAAAAGCATCAAAGTGGGCTTCCAAAAATCGTTTTGCACACAATCCAGAAAAAACATTAGGTATATAAAATAAAATGAACATAATAAATATATCATGGTAGTAAAAATTATGCTAAACGTGATAAAGGACAAGATTGGATATTACATTTATATTATACATATATTGTACCAACTTTCACACGAATTTGATTAAAAGTGTTTTTTAAATATCATTTCCGTTATATTTTTAAATAAAGACATATTTTGATAATAAAAATCTTACCTGTAACTTATTATTTGTGAAATGATAAAAAAACCTCTTTAACTAGTTCACTGACTTTATTTCAGGTTCACACAGATTTCAAACTGGTGAAAATCTCTACTGGTATGCTACAACAAGTCACAATCACAAATTAGACATAGACAGTTGCCTTAAGTCGTGGTTTGATGAACACCATCACTTTGCTTACGGACCACTTAAAATGAAAGATTTTGATAAATCGTCTAAACATCAAATCGGGCATTATACTCAGGTAAGATATTTTTTTGTTTTATTTAGTTTAATGTATTCTAGTAAAAAAGTATGCTAATGTTTAACTGTTAATCAATACACTTTATGTAATATAGATAAATTTTGCGTAATTGGGTTGATTGGGTCTAATAATACATTATAAGGGTTATTTGATATGTTCAAGCAGTCAACCGTATAACGCCATCCTGAAATTGCAATAGCCCTTTTATATAAATATTTTAGCGTATCTCTTAGCCGTCTCCAACATTTGTTTCTGTCATCTGAGAACTCTCTCACAGTGCGTTTGGTTGGTGACCAAGTTTTTCTAAAAATTCTAGGTCTCTGTATAACGCGGTACGAATAGTTTGATTTGTATTAATTCTGAGTTTCTTATAGCGCGGTGTCCATACAACGTGCTACGATTAACCTTTTTTGTACGGTTAAATACGAATTTCTAATAGCACGGTTTACATATAACGCGGTACGCATTCACCGCGTTATAGAAGGGTCGACTGGATATACCAATCTAAATACATAACTCTTATGTGTAATAGAAATATATAAATAATTTATGGGTAAAAACATGTAACAAATTTGGATGCTAATACTAATCCCAAGTCTAATGTAGGTTATGTTAATGTATGTATAATAGCTAAAATTTATTGATTACATTAACGTACACGAAGTTCTTTATTCAAGTTTTAGTCATATTAACAAAGTCAAATAGTCTCTTAACAACGTTTTGCAGTTTTTCCATTTTTCTATTTTAGATGGCGTGGGCGAACACTATGTATGTTGGATGTGCTATTTCACAATATACAAAAAATAATTTCAAAGAATTTCTTGTAGTATGCAATTATGGTCCAGGGTGAGTATCATTGACTTAATTAAATCTAAGATTGTCATTATCACGTATAGAAAAAAAAAATATTTCACTCGTACCATCTCCGAAGCGCAGAGGCTAAGCTTGCAAACTTGCAAGATGCGAGTCATCACACCTATTTTCACTCAAGTGTTAGTTCATTGTAGTTAATTTAAACCGAGATGTACCATCTTATGTTTTAAAGCGATGAGCCTTACTTACGTGTGTACACTAAACATGGCCTTCATTACCGCTAGGCATTATTTTATAAAAAAATTATTTTTTTGTATGTTAAATATTTTTATATTCGAGTTGAAATGTACTCAGTAACCACAATTATAATTAAACTTCCTTTTGAGCGATCGATACGTTTCCTGAAACCTAGTTGATGTTAAAGTTTCATAATAGTCATAAATCAGGTATAATTTGATCATTTGTTACTATCTCAATATTGTTCATTTTTCAAAAGTATTTTTAATAATAACAATGAACCCCCTATAACGTTATTGTTTTCCTTGTTGGTACTCTGCGTCTTTTCTCCCAAGACTGATAATCAACCACGCCGGCCCATTCTTGGATGGTGAATTATTTCGAACTTATACTAAATAAATCATTTAAAGTAAAATATTATTTTAATTAGCTGGCACAATTTAATGTGATACAAAAATCTTTTTTTAGTGGTAATTACTTAGGACAAAAGCCATATGAAACGCACAGCGGCGCGAGCAATTCATTAGTGTGTGGCGTTAAAGACTGCAGTCGACGATATGGGGACAAATGTTAAAATGTACCAAAAAATTATTTATCTTTGTAAATAATTATATCAACGTTTTAAGCTACAGAATATAAGAAAAATATATTGAGTCAAAATTATATTTTTTATTATTCATGTAATTAAAAGATTGACTAATAAAAAACTATTTTGAATTAAATATAACTTGTAGTAACTAATATCTCACCGATATTACATTTAGCTTGTTAGAGATCGTCTAATACTCATTTTTGACGCCAGAGTGTAAACATAATTGTGTTCCAGTTATAAGAACGAGTTAAGACTAGATATTAAATACTGTGCACAATGTAATGCTGAAAAAAGATATAAAAAAAGTTTCGTTATTCCAGTGATTTCACTTACGAGAGCGTACTTCAAGTAGAAACAGTAATATTTTCTCAGTAATGACTGGCAGCAGAAATTAACCCTGCTGTTGTACGTACGGTCTTCCAGTTACAGCAATTTACCACTAGTTCAACTTACGATATACAAAAATTTATAAAAGTATGACTTCATACGTTATTCGACAGGTAACAATAACATTTTAATAATGCTCTAGAAATTGTACCGCTGTTATTATTTAGCAGCCTTATAAATTCAATGTAAAGAAAGTGCGTACATTAAACTCTATTTACATTCATTGTAAAATAGTATTGTGTCGTTATGTTGTTAAAGGGGAAAGCTTTGTGCTTTGAATACATTTTTATTTTATAAATATTAAAGGATATAATGATTGTTTCAATTAATGTTTTGTAACAACACATCAAGTTGCTATAAAACATCCTTACCGGCACCCTATTCTGTATAAAACCTAGTGAGTTTTCACCAGCTTGTCTCGATAGCTGCGTGGTATGAAGAAAAACAATTTTTTCTTTA
Organism: Pachliopta kotzebuea; assembly: GCA_018246255.1. NCBI lineage: Eukaryota > Metazoa > Arthropoda > Insecta > Lepidoptera > Papilionidae > Pachliopta > Pachliopta kotzebuea. The sequence continues at coordinate 119 of DWLS01008064.1, read as the reverse complement.
ATGAGATAATACAATGCAGAATTGCATTGCTTGCATTTTATAGACGTTCCGCCGGTGCCCTGGGTGGGCCCGGAGGGATGTATGGGACTCGGCCTGGGCGGCCCCTACCCACTAAACCT
>DWLS01008063.1:0-10205 GCA_018246255.1 Pachliopta kotzebuea | reverse complement strand
CGCACGGCGAGACTCCATCCTTATGTTGTAAACATCCCCAGTTTACGCACTAAGAGGTTTGGCTCCTCGTTTTTAATCAGGACAGCTAAGGAGTGGAACAACTTGCTGGCGTCAATGTTCCCGTCGAATTACGATGTGGGCGTCTTCAAAAAAGAGTGAATAGGCATTTGCTAGGTTAATGCGCTTTACCATCATCGACCAATCATCACTTAATACCAGGTGAGATCGTGGTCAAGCATTAACCTATACCTACGTAAAAGAAAACCATCTATATATCTAAACGAATGTGACTTATCATCTGGTGCCTTAAAAGCGCAGCTCTACCGTGTAAATATCCATTTTAGCATGTTGTTATGGGTTCCACAAAACAACTCACGGAACCCAAGCTCGAGGTGCACCCAGGTAATCACCAAATGAGGTTATTGCTTCCTATGAACCAGTATTAGGCCAGTGTGTTGGGAGACGGTAGAGTACCCTCACTACGGGGGAACCTATATCTAGTAACAGACGTCTACTGTCTGATGATGAAAGGGACAAACAAAGTTAATCATATTTAAGAAGTAAGTAAAATTATTATAGATTATAAATACGTCCGTGCAGGCTATAAATAAAATGTGTGCGTCATAGCCGATTGCGAAAATAGAGGCTGTGTCGGAGAAGTTATTTTCATACCAAGGGGGGCCAGTATCCATAACGTTCCGGAATACTTGCCGTCCGGTAACTCCTTTGCACAGCTTTGCATTTGTAGGTCTTCCTGTTATTGCACTTAATTACTAAGGAATTCATAGTTATAAAGTTATAAGATCGCTAATATCTTTATAGTTAGGAATATATTTCTTAAGAATGTTACAGCTCTTCTTGAACTACAAATATTTCATGTAACAAAATTGCTTGTCTATGATTTGGAAACAAGTTTTTTTTGCATATAATGCTTTGCTCTAGTAGTAGATCTTTGATGCTAGACTGCTTAGGTAGTTACCACTGCAGTTCCTATTTCTACCGCCAAATAGTTATGTGCAAACATTACTGTGATCTGGTAAGAAGGGTGCTGTGAGCTAGTGTAGTACAGGGGTAACATGATTTAACACCTCATGTCTCAAGGCGACGAGCGCAATCTCTTACATCTTTAGTTATATGTGAATAAAAAGCCTAATAAAAAGCCTTATTGGTAGTAGGTCTCTGTTGCCATAGTATATATCGTCATATATATCGTCTAGGTAGGTACCACCACAGCTTATGTTACAGCCAAAAAATGGTTTTATGTGAAAATTACTGTTTTCTGGTAACAGGCTAGTAAAATTACTGGGGTAAAGAGACTTAACATCTGTTTCAAGCCGACGAGCGCAATGTGTTGTGTATACCATCACAATCAGCCCCACGTTGTTATCGGCAAGCCTATCACTTATAATCAGGTGAATGCTTTTCTCGTCTCATCGCCTCATCGACAAAATAAAGTACTGTTCAAATGTAACTGCGTCCCATGTGAGATTTAACAAATTATGTTTTTATTGACCATTTACCACAAAGTGAACGTCTGACACATCGTTTTTTAAAATTAAAAATACGTATCTTTCTCAATCTCTCTATCAATCTCCAAACGAGGCTCTGGCTCCCTACTTACTTGGGCCAGCGTGGTGGTAGTTGGCCAAAATCCCCCTATTATTGGAGGAGGCTTCTACCGTGGACGTCTATCAGCTGATAACGACGATGAAAGCTTTTTAGAGTTTTTGTTACAAGTGGAATGCTAAATTCGAAGTGTGAAAGAGGAAAGAGAGAATTGGAACAGAAGAAGAGAATAAGAAAAATGAGAAAACAAAAATTGTATAGTAAATTAGAAAATAAGAAAGGAAAGCCTTGGCTCACGCCCCCCAAAGAGAACACAAAAATTTTATTCTATAATTCAACTTTTCTGTGGTCAATTTTAAGATAGACTAATAGTGCTGTTTGACATTAGGCAAGTCTATAAGTTCATTTTCAGCTTAATAGCATTTTAAATTAATATGTATCATTTACTGGCAATAAATCTTAGTTGTCTGAGATTGTTTTGATACCTATCTCTACTCTTATCGCTAGGTAGTAATTTGAAAATAATACTTTAGTCCCTGTTGAAGTACGCTGTAAAAAAATTTTACGTCTCAAAGCGTCGGGCATGGTGTAATCATCGTACTTATACGTAAATATATTTTGTCGTGGCATAATAAGAACATTGATTACCATCAGATATTCTGCACGTATAGTCAGTGCAACATTTAAAAAAAATTTATATACGTAGTATATCAAAATTTTTACCCGTTATTCATATGTAATTTTGAACACACAGCGGAAATGTTTGCGCTTTCTTGTCTTTTATATTAAAAAAAGTGCTTAAATTTATTGCCATAAATATAAAAATTTTGCCATTTCGTCTGCTGTCTATACACGATTTTAAAATATAACAGTAAAGTGTTTGTCTCTAATATTCTCCCTACATCCATACAACATAGATCATAATATCAAACTTTTATATTATTACACAGATTAACATGTATTTTACATATGTTCATGTTTCAAGAAATGAAAAGAGTGAATATAGGTCACACAGCTATTCATATAATTAATTCGCATTTCTAGCAGCTCGGGTATGCGATGTATTTTTAATTTTTTTAATTCTTTTTGTGAGGGATTTTTAAAAAGCTAAGTGGCAGGCTCGTGGCGCGTCAACAACGTTTCAACCTTTTAAAAATCTTGGTGCGGGTAATGCTTTAAATAAAACATTTACTGTTTTGTTGAATTTATAAAAAAATACGGTTAATGACAGTAAATACATTTTTTGTTACGAAATTCGTGAAGAAAATACTTCACAGAGGACGAGACTTGCGACGAATGTTTATTTGCTCGAAATCATTGTGTAGCTAGCTTTCCCATGCTTAAAGAACTTTGAGGGGAATTTTTTCCAAATCTCTCAGCTTTAATCAAAAATGGCTTCCATAGCCTAAGAGATTAGTGTTATTATCATGGGACATAGGCCTCTCTCAAAGATTTTCAAATCGATGGATCCTGCTTTACCTGCATTCAGTGGTTCCTTGCGACCTTCACCGCGAAGAAGAAATGCTGGGAATTCAATTTCTATTACCACCAGAAAAATAAAAAAGTTCAAGAACGTAGCAACAGTGGTAATCCGTAACAAGTTGTTGAAAACAATTATCCGAGTCGTTTCGTCGGCGAAGTACGAGCCTGTACAAGTACTTTAGTTAAGTTTTAAAGTTATTTTCGGAACGGAAAGCACACTTCTTATTCTTTAGAAGATTCTAAAAGTCAAACGAGACGGAAAGTTAGTAAATATGCCGAGGATTAGAACAAAATTTTTAAATAAAAATATTTTTTTTTAAACTCGTTCACTATGTCACGGTATCAAAATAGAACGAATAGCAGATTTTATATATTTAGATCTTATTTAGCTGCATTTCTATATTTCTTTAATCATATTTAAAACGTGTGGAAAAATGAGGCATGTTAAGAAAGGCAATTAAGAAAAGAATAATTTGAGAAAAAGATATACAACTTTTACCAGTTACAAGCAAACGCAAAAAACACCTAGAAGAGAAAATTTGTATGTAGCATTGTACTTCAATAGGCTAGAATGATGTGATAGAATATTCACTCATCATCACATTAAGCTTTTCAAGTTATGCCGTAAATAGTTAAGTTCTTTCTATATATGTCTATAGCCGGCTTATTGTGTCCGCCTTCAGATGTAGCTATTCTCTCTATTTCTATATTTCTAACAATCTCTTGCCGTTTGCGAGCATCCTCTACCAATTTGACCGCAGATCTCTAAACCTTTTGGATCACTTCCTTGAAAAAGATAGTTCTTGTTTTATATTACTGCAGATAGGTGTTTGTTGCCGGAGACCGCTTTGGTAGGTACCACCGCAATTCCTATTACAATCGACAGTTATGTTTTTACAGTAATTTACTGTGCAAATATTACAGTGTTTAAATTTCAAGGACTTTGTAGTTAGTGAAATGACTGGGGTAACTAAACCTAATGTCTCATGGTGACAGGCGCAATGATGCTGCGTATATCATCTTAACCAGCGCTACTTTGTGATGGACAAGCGTATCATTTACCATCAGGTGATCGTCAGGTCAACGCCACAGATAATTAAAATAAAATAAAGCCTTTGTTTTGTTATGCTTGCTTCGAATGTAACGCTATTATTTTCTTTCCTTTCATAATTATACTTTAATCAGTTTAATTATTGTATAATCTTGTAAATGCCTAACAAAAGTATATGTCGCAGAATGACTCCCACGTGTTCGAAGAACTTACATAGAGCGTGCTACGAAAGTTCTACAAAGCGTTGGGTAACAAACGATTTCAATTATAACGCCCACATTCCTTTCATAGAGAAACGCTTTCATATCAAAAGGTTAATATGAAATTAAATTAATACATTGTTTGTTTATTGTGTAAAATCATTTCTTATAACCGTCTCTTTTATGGCATAATTTTATTAAAAGAAATTACTTTCAAATTTTGAATAGTAAATTAAGATTTTTCATTATGCCTTTAACTTTCTTAGTACTAAGTCTCACAATTGACATATATCATCCTTTTCATATATTGTAAATAGAAATTTTTATTCAAAGGATTCTTTTCTAATGAAAATGGGTTGAAATAGTGAGAATTAGATGAAATGCTGTATTCCAGTTTTGTGATAATTTATCAAATTGTATATACATAAAACACTCGTCCCAAATCCATTCGTTAACGATTGGCCCCCTTTCGGTTCAGTTTGGTACGTACGCGACGTTAATGGTAGTTGTTCATTCAATATGGATAGGTTACCTGAGGCGTGCGCGAGATGTTGGAAAATCAATACGTCTGCGTGCTCGGTGTCGGGTTGGTGGTGCAATTTATTTAACGACCACCTCTCCAACGCTTCACTTAGATATTAAAACTGAGTTGAGTATACATAGCTTTTTAATTGACACAGGAATTTATGTAGAATAAAAATGCTTTAATAAACCTAATCTCATTGAAAAAAGGTTACAAATACGGTAAAGTCTATATAAGTTAAATAAAAGTTAGAAAATTAATAATTTCATTATGTCTTAATTTATTACTAGCCGTAGTTGAAGCATTATGTACTAGTTAATCATTGTTTAAAGAAGAATAACCGTAAAAGAAACAACTGTATGGAATATAACTTTAATATTACTTTTTACACTCCAATATTAAAAAGATAACTTAAAATACCCACTGTAACTTTATAATTCCAGGAAAATGCCAGTTGTTTTCTCCTTGTCATTAACAAATAAGTGAACTCATTCTCAACTGGTCTTGTCTTTAAACATTGTTACGATAGTACATAAACAGAAAGCTTCAGCGATGTTTAGTTTTCAATAAAATAAGTAGCTAAATATAATATAATAATAAAATGTAACTTTCATGTATATATTAAATTAGAAAGAACTTCTGTTTCCAATGCATATACCTAAAATCTTTTAATGTTTCACAAAAAGCTTTTGTCAAAATAACGATTTCAAGTATAATAAAATAGGAAACAGTCGAAAGAATGTTTCAAAGCGCTAAACAGAAAGCTGTCGCTAAGAAGGCTTTTAGTGTCACTCGAGTTTCTTTGAGCCGTTAATACCTTTTCATACATGATTTTTTTGTTCTTTTCTACACATTGGAAAAAGTCTCACTAGCTGAGGCTGAGTTAAGTTATTTATTAATAAGCCTAACTCATCCGTTTATTTCTGTGAAATTATTTAGAAACTGCACCGTGTATTAGAAATTATCACAGTAATGATTTTTTTTATTCAAAAACCAGAGAATACTGTATATTATACTATATAATATTATATCCTACACAGAGTTATTATAATGTAAAGTATCTCGTGAAGAAAAACATCGAGAAGCAACATCATATATGTTGCTTCTCGTTTTAAGAAGTAATAGTTTTCATTTACATTCATCAATCTGAGTTATTTAGCGTGGTAGATAAATGAGTCTTATTCTCTGATTAAGTGACATTTTCAGTAACTAACAATAATTATATATATGTATACATATAAGTATATCAAAATATCTGTTATATACATATAACAGATTTATCACCGTAACCATCGTGTTTATTAATTTGTAACCCCGTCGTTGCTTTGTGTTCAAGTTAAATGTAATAAAGAGACCGTTATACATTAATAAATCTCAAAGTAGACAAAATAATTAGATTTAATCAGCTTCTGAATAACTAAAGAATGATGGGCTCAGAGTATTTGTTGACCTATTAGCTGCTTACAGCGTGAACCTTGAAGTAAAGTCGATGATAGAATCAATAAGAATTATATTCTGTTAAGTTTGTTATTGAATTCTTATGACTGTTACACGCTTATTATACATGTTATGCTGAACAGATGAAAGTTTATATGAGCTGTATACTGTACCTCAGTTTACCGTATACTAAACCCACGTAGAACCTCTTATATTGTCTCCTAACAAACGAATACCTCTTCTTCTATCTTTCTACTAGACCTATTAAATATTTAATAAATGATTAATTTGCAAACAAGTTACCCCTCGTTATAGCTGAGTTTCGTCCATTGGGAAACATCAAATATGCAATATATCGTGGTTGCGATGTTTAAGATGTACGATGCATAATAAACTTCCAACCATGAGCCATGAATACGTAAAATAAATCGTAACTCACATGAGATGTTCCGTCTCGTAGTCGACTAATGTGTATATGTTAGAGAAGAAAAGAGAAGGGCATATTTTAGATGAGCTACTCTTATGTCGATTAGGGAATTAATACTTGTTTGAATGACTATAGAAATTCCCGTAATAAGTACAAGATAAAAACGATCATGGATACTTTCGTCTACTTCTAGTTGTCTGTCGTAATTATTATTTTTTTACAATATTTATTAAAGAAGGATGTTTTAAACATTTTTCTTCAACAGAAAAGAGTTATTTCTCAAAAGGTTTTGAAGGAAAAGATTTAAGTTTAAATTTTTTTGTAATTCGACGCATGTCCGACCTATGTTCATTATTAAGTCAAGCGTTAATTAATTAAGAAAATACGCTACAAATGTTTAGACTTAAAATACACAAAAACTCACTACCTCTGTGGTGCTATGTTTCTTGATAAAAAGGCTTTTATGAACCTGCCTAATAGCTACCACAATCATATTGTTAATATGCTGCCTCAACAGTAATGATATGTTCCTACCGTCAACATATGAGAGCCGGAAAATCCAGGGCATATTTCCTTTACATTTACACTAGATTTTCTAGCTATTTAAACATATCTATTTCTACATAAACCTAATATATTTGTTACAAATATTTATAAAATAATACAAAGTTCATAAAACTTATTCTTTAACTATAGCTACAAAATAATGATATTACAGAAAAAAATGTTACAAACGGGAGGAATTTTAATTTGAATTTAAAAATAAGTTAATTCGAGTTTTTTAAGTCTTGTTTTAGCTGACTCATTGTAAGTTAACACTAAGTAAAATTGAGGGTAAGCGTTTAGCCCAATGCAGACAAAAAAAATCCAATAGAAAATATTGTTGGTTTTTGTTATACAGTGTACATTTTTTGCATCTGACAATACTGCTAAAATTTAGAGCACGGTACAGGATTTAGCGTTGAATTTTTTTCTAAAAAAAAGTATCCCTTTTTGTTGTACTAAATATTTGGTTGCTGTAATTTTGAATATATAAGTAGGCTACCAGAATTTCTGACGTTGTTTTGATCTTTATTTTCCAATAAAAGACGTAAAACAAATTTAGTGTCTTGTCTCCCCGTTTGAAAATTTTAAGAAACAAACATAACCCAGTTGAAAAGTTGATTAGACAAATTATTTTAATGGTTATTTCTTAACTATTGCAAATATTGAGGAATGTTTCACTGTTAAACCTGAGATTTAAGTTATATTGACAAGCCTTGCAAATATTTCTTATCAAAGGAGGGAACTTACTTAAGGAATATGCCAACATCTATTCCTGTCGTTGAACAATAGTTCCGTTGCTCTGTTCCAGTTTGTAGGGTGTTGTAGTTAGTAAAATTACTACAGTAATGAGACCTAACATTCCTATCTCACAACATCTAGTACCATTTGGTTCATTGTCTTCTATCCTAACTAGTGCCGCATTGATATTGAACTTCCTGTACGTCTTAGACATTGAATTATAAAAATAGTAGAAAGCAATTGAAAATATTCTTCTACATAGTACAAGCCTTATATCTCTCTTTAAGTAAGCATTATATTCTCTCTTCAAGTTAAGTATTATTTTTTCTTTGTTATATTGAATATTTACTCCTATCTCTAATCTTTTGTATAATATATGTTACTATCAAATGACGAATGAAATTAACCTAAATCATGTAAAGAGGTCGATCGATGAATACCCTTGGTGTTAAAGAATAAAGAAGTGGAGCGTTTGTCAGGTAATAACTACAGATAACCATCAGTCAGTCAAATTACGAAAACTGAACCAACCGACTAAGAAAGGTCAGTTGTGATAGATAGTATTATTAAGGTCAAAAACGAATTTTGTACAAAAATTATATCTTTGGAATTAATACGGCACAGACATATAATATACGTTTGTTTCTTTCTTAAATTAATTGATGAAACCAGGCAACTAAATTCTTGTAACTTCACTTGACAGGCGTATTATTCTTTGTCTAAAATCATGAAATTTGTGATATTTCCAAAATACCTATTTTCTAATTCATACATTATGTATAGAAATCTAATGTTTCTTTTTACACAGGAATTAAATTTTAATTAAATGGTTAGGTTATTATCGTTTGAGGAGTTTTTATTAATTAAACAGGGTACGTTATTAATCAGTATCAAAAATTTTAGGGTAGGTACATGTTCTAATACCATGTATAAAAAATTTATGTTTATTTTCTTAATAATTTATTTTTTTTGCTCTCAAAATTTACTTTAAAACTGATGCAAAGATTTTCGAAATATTTTTGTATGTGATCAATATGAGCTTGTAAGTTAATCCCTAAAATTATTTGACTCTATGACGCACCGTACATATACGATACATACTTTTATTATTGGTTTAATGTTATGTAAAGAAAGCTTATATAAATTTCTAATTGGTATTATTAACGAACCCTTTTAAATTAAGGAATTGTTTGCCAACTTAAATAAAAATAAAACTGAGCCTTGACTTCGTATATTTAGGTACCAAAACACGACGTACATTTGGTAATGACGTCATGAATTGGCTCATAACGTCTGACGAAATTTCGATGAGGGATTCTCTACGAAGGTTCTGAGTCATCGAAACGTAAAAACGAACAGTTAGTTTTTAATTTTCTATAAATATTACAAATTAGTAGCCAGTTTATTCAATGAAATAACAATTAGTATCGCTTACATATAAAAATATTTTACGATGACTATAGTTATCGTATAAAATTTTTTCGTGTTCGTATACGAACATATTTTTTTAATTTAACCTGCAATAATTTACACAAGTGGCCTATACAAAATTCTGAAACTTTGTGCACCCACAACACAGGAACCCGACCACATACCGACAAAATTCCAACGGCTCTGATCTTATCTAAGCGAGATCTGTCTGTATGAGAAATATCAGCACCAGCTCCCATCCTTGTAGTTCTCGAGACTGAAAATTGTTGACGGACAGACGAACGGGCATTGTCGTTTAAATAAGGGTTCTAATGTAGCAATATTTAAATGTGGTATTCCTGTGTTAAAGATGACTTTAATAACTCAACTACCACGGTACCCTGGAGGCTGCCTAATGTAGCGAGTACGATAAACATCTTTTTTGGAAAATCTCCACATTTAGTAACAGTCATAATTTTTCTTTTTAAAATATAATAAAATCGATTTGATTTGATTGATAATCTTTAAATGGCTGTATTGATTATTACTAATTGATTTTTAATAAAAAAACTGAATAAAAATACTCCAGTATTCAATTATTCCGTTCAATATACACATGGTCATATTATAGACAGACATAAACGAGTACATAGATATTTGCTAACTTATATAAAGTTCTATTTTAAATTAAATCTATTTTTTTTTTATCGTTCCCCTGCGTCTTTTGGGTCAGGGTCCTAGTTCAGTCATACCAGTTCTCGCTTTCTTTCCGTTTTGCTCACAATCATTCCGCTAATTTTCATCTCTCTTTCATACCTCTCGCTG
>DWLS01008062.1:0-10205 GCA_018246255.1 Pachliopta kotzebuea | reverse complement strand
GATAGTACGCAAAACAGAATGAAAGCGAGAACTGGTATGGATGAACTAGGACCCTGACCCAAAACACGCAGGGGAACCATAAAAAAAAAAAAAGAATAAAAAAAAAAATAGACTGTTGGTTTTAGGTCCTTATCCAAAATCCGATGAACTGTATAAGTCAGTAAAATAACTGTCAGCATTTAAGATCATCAGATAATATATAATGCCAACTTAATTTAACATGATTCTGACTTAGTTGTAGACATCTAAAAGAACGTAGATTCTTTTCGATTAAATTTTTTAACTCGTTAGACGTTCCTTACTTGTTACAAGTATTACATCTAAATCTAAATAAGCTCCTATACATTTATTTATACTGTAAATTAATTATTTATTACTGTGTTAGCATTAATTTATTCTCTCCGCCAATTGCAAAATAAACCTCTGCTTGATCCCAAGTACATCTTGTTGTCCAATAGACTGTTTAAACTTCATAAATCAATCAAATAATAAAGTTTACTTAATTAAACGATGATTAAAAGCTTTAATTAAAACATAAACATTGCAACTACAAACTTAGAAGCTAAAGAGAATATTTCATTTTATAAATTATGGCTGTAATAAAATTTTTATGGCGTAACTCTCATAGACACTGCAACGTAAATCACATCAACCATTTTATTGAGACGTTCAATGTCATTCTGATGACAAAATGGCCGAAAGTGGAATAAAAAAAATTATAAGGAAATTAAGTAACGTATACGAAATTAGTTTATATCAAATCTTCATTAATTTTGTGCAAAAGCACGAAGTAATGAAAACGGTTAAGTGTTTCGCTTATAACAGTTCATTTAAAAGTATTAAGTTCACTGTTGATAAAAAAAAACCATTATGTAATTTATGTTTAATAATCAAAACTATTCTAATCCCAGTAGTGGGAACAACAGGAGAGCTGTTAGTTATTATTATAACACTAGAAATTACACTAATATATTGAAAATATGTTAGTATATCTCCTTATATATCGAAAATATATTAGTTATTATTATAATATTAGATAATAAACTACTTTAAAAATACGGTTCATCATAATAATTTAATTTTTTTGCTATGAGACCATAAATACTTTTTTATTCAGAAAAATGGAAGTGTAAAATATTTTTTTGATGGATGAGTCGACTAGTATGCAAGATGTGGTAAGTGACATTTGCGCCCATACATTATGGTGCTAGTTAGGATGATATTCACCGCAACACAATGTGTTCGTCGCCAAACATAAATTTTAGGTCTTCTTATCGTAGTATTTTGATTAGATACAGTTTTTTTTCTACACAAGTCCAGTAAGACTAACGAGATGTTTACATGATGGCAAGTGATACACTTGCTCATATCAATGCGATGCTGATTAAGATGGTATACACAGCACCATAGTGCTTGTACTCTTGAGACATAAGGTATTAAATACAGTTACCTACTAATTTCACTAGCTTTCCAAATCAGAACATAGTAATTTTTGCACACCGGAGTTTGGTGTAGGAATTAGAGGCCTGCGGTGGAGACTAAAGTGTCTCTGGCAACTGAGACCTACTACCGGTAAATTTATCATATGACTTTAAGTTCCACGGGACACAATGTAACGAGCGCGTTGGTGTACGTAAAAATTCGCATTATCGTTAAGCGAGCAACACAAACGCAGCGGCGGCCGTCCTTACCGACCTCAATTTCGCCGATCCGCTCGTAAACCCGCGGGCCGTGTAAAAAGCCTATAAAATTCAATTGACACCCGTTAAAGCCGATAACTTACGGCCAACTCGAGAACTTCGCTCGTGTTAACATAAATTGTAAACATTCCGAGCAGTGCTAAACTTAGAAACAATCTTAGCAATACTTACATACCGCCTTCTACACATGGCGGCAGAATCGTCTAGGTAGGTGCCACCGCAGCTCCTATTGACAAATAATACTGTGCACACATTATATATATCATGTTCCAGTTTAAAGAGTGTTGTATACTAGTGAAATTACTGGGGTAACGAGACTAAACACCCTTTTATGTCGCGGGGAAATCTTCAAAAGATACCCTGCTTAGGCCCCGGGATCTCCTAAGGAACTCACCGGTGCCTCCCTGCACTGTTGCTATGTATATCCCCGGGAGAGCTATTGCCGTCCCCAACATAGACAGTATGCTATGACCAAATATATACCACTCTCACACACTCACTCAATGTATGTAAGGGCCCCTACCCTCAAAGCCTGCGAACCCAAAAACCATTTCAGTCGCCTTCTACTACAGGCAATGCGTACCTTATTCCTATTCTTGATAGCCCGAGTCTACAGGGCTAGAGACTTAACACTTGTTTGAACTCGACAAGAGCAATGTGGTGCTGTGTCACTTCACCATCACCATCTTAACCAGCGCCACATTGTTATGTCCAGGCGTATCATTTAACAACAGGTAAACACCTTGCTCGCTTAGTCAACTCGTCGCATAAAAAAAGTATTATGGTTTAAAAGAAGATGTATGCAAGTGAAACTACTGGGGTAACGAGACTTAATAACTCAATTTCTCTGGGCAACGAGAACGATGTGGTGCTGTGTATGGTATCTTAACCAACGCCGCGTTGTTGTGGGCAAGGGTATCACTTACCATCAGGTGAACGCTTTACTCGTAGCCAAGTAAAAAAAATGTTAGCTATTGGCATGTTCATGAAAATTGAAACTTTAAACTTTTTTAATCATCTTACGTAGATCCAAAATAATTAATATAAGAAACAAAATCTCTGGCTATGGTACTTCATTAATGCTTTCATACTAATCCATTTAATTTTTTTTTGCTATTAAAATTAAAACATATTTGATCAACTCCATAATATCATCATTACGGTAAAACCACTACAAAGTCCATTACACTTTCATTGGAATTCATACATTTAATATAATGACTACCCACTGCTTCCTCTTTCATTTTTGAGGTTATCAGTTTATATACCTACATAATATATATACACCAGTGTACAAAAATTACTATATAAGAATGTATTTGTTGTTTTACGTAGTTAAGAAAACTGTTTTAAGTAGAAGCACCTTTTATTTAAGTTACTGGTTTTCTGTTTGGTTTCTTAAGAAACTTTTTGGACAACAGAATTTACATTTCGTTTGAGATAAAACAATGTTTTCACTAATAAAGATAAGAAATGAAGTGGATATGCTATACGTTTTCCTATATCAGAGTTTAGTTTTAGCAACCGAACGGCTTCCGCGACTGGTTCGTCCCATCGCCGTGTTTAACGACAAACTAGAAAGCATAATAAAAGTAGCCCAATGTGGGTGTTCCGAGCGTCTTCTTTGTTTTATGTTTATAACGTTTTTATATTAACCCGCTGCCATAATGTGTCGAGGGCCCTGTAATATATTTGTTTATCGAGGTTATGCTCCGGCGTAAGTTAGGGCTAAACTCGGAGACGCCAAAATAAAACTGTATAATAACATCAAAAGTGTCTTCAGCGTGCGTTAGATACGTAACACCGAAATGTTTATACGGTCTTAAAAATTAACTCGGCACCTAAATTTGATGTTTTATGTTGATTATTACAAAGAAGGGCGTGAAAAGTCCGAGCGAATTGTTCGTATCCGGTAGTCAAAATCGAAGTGTAATAAAAAAGCGTTACCTGATACCGGTAAATAAGTTTACGACGCCGTTTTCAGTAAAAAACTTATTTTGATTTGCAATTTGATATAGAGAACGACATAAAACTAATAAAATTCCAGTAAATAGTTATACAAATTACATCTTTCAAATTAAAATTTTCCTTTGTATATAAACTACTAAAAATGTAGAAGCTATAAACTTTTGCATATTTATAAATAAAGTAAAACATTGGTGGAAATTAGTAGAGTGTTGGTCATCGGACAAAACGAACAGTTAAGGATATATCTCAAAGAAGGCAGCTCAATCGTTGAATGGAGTGGGTTATTTATTAGTGTAGATTATCGCAACAAATCACTTCGTCCCCGAATCATTCGGTGTAACCCGAGAACGCCCCTTATATTTGATGATTGGACAAATAAATATATTTCCCGTATCCTGTTTATCAGGTCTGGGGTGTTAATAAAAATGTAGGGGAATGTGGGGACCGATGGATTCTCTCTTCGAGGTTACACTGGGTATTAACTGACAACTTGATTTTTTTTACGTGGAACAAACTATATAATTTATCCAACGTATGGAATAATGTATAAATCTTATCACGTATTCAATTTTATATTGTCAACCGCTAGTTAAAGAAATGATAAAGACATGTTAGGTGCAGAAAGTGTGAGAAAAAAAATTAGGATAACTTTAGCCGATACCTCCCGGGCGATGTGAATGGGCCCGAGGGCCGGGGTGGCCGGCGTCCGTCGTCCTATCGTTCCTAATAAATTAGAAGCCACTAATACAAGCCGTGCCCTTACAGAAGACTGGTCGTGTCAACTGGCCACTAATGTAATGCCGCGATAACACGTTCAAAACCACTCATGTACACATCAGCGCGATGCGGTGACCCATCCCCGCCGCGGGTCCCCTCGCCTTGTGGGAACAGAATTCATTTTATTGCGGGTCGGACCATTCTGGTCGCGTTTAAAGCACATTCGTTGTATTAAAGTGCGAGGAAATGTTACCTCTTTTATATCGTTAGTTTAGGATTCGCTGTCACGTGGAGAGTTTGTGTAATGTAAATTCCTCCATGCTTTATTGTTGTCAACGGCACAGTAATTGATTGCGGCCGGATTTATGGTCGGATGAGATTTCTTTACGATTCATTATTAAATTTTTGCACAATGACACATTTAGGGAATGCCATTTAAAAGTGTAAGATAAAATTTATGACAACGTTGTTAATAATCAAAAAAAAACTACTCGTACAACAATCGCCTAACTGCGGAATAACTTTACCGTGATTTTTATACTTCATTCCTGATATTAAGCAAAACGTAATTTATTTTAATAAAATCTGATCTACGGAGAATAAGCTCGCAGTCTTAATATCTTTTACTGGTATGAATGAACAGCGGGATTTTAACCCAACGGTATTACCCAACTATCTTCCCTTCCAAATTTAAGATTTTATTCAATTTAAAACAGCTTCCTGGAATAACTTCCTACCGAAAAGTTTTTTTATGTAATATTTAGAAACATCAGAACTATTAAAATGTACAAATTTTGGTCGTTATTAATTTTATCATTACAAGGAAGACACTACCTTTTGCAGTGCCGGTTAAAGCAGAAGGTAGAGATTTTCTCAGAATTATGTATTATTTTGACTAAAGGTTTTTATTCATTATATTTTGTACATTTCTGAAGCTGTATTTGAAATTTCATTGCAGTGAATATGTCGGCGGTTTGTTTTTATGGTGTTGTAAGAGCAAACGATCGGTTACGATACTAATATGTTCACGGATAGGAACGGACGGGGGCGAGCAACCGCGCGGAATGGGCCCATCTCGCGATTTGTCGCAGCGATCCCGCCGCGATAGCGGGCACGCAGCGACTAGCGTCAGGTGGTATGGCAACACTGGACGGTGGCATACAACAACGAAATAATATCACAACATTAACAAAAACGAAACGCGCTGGTAACGCCCGATTCCGGACACACAAACCCCGAAACCAATTAATCTCTAAAAGTAGTCTATGAGACCAACAACGCAATCTTCATGCGAAAAAATTAGACCAGAATTTTTTTTCACTATCTGATTATTATACTCCAATTCCTATGTTCATTGCTACAGAATGCTCGTTGGGGTTAAATCCGCCTTTTGAAACCTATTTTTAGGTATAACAATAAAGATCTAAATAAATAAATAAATAAAATTATTCTGCAAAAGATTGGTTATTTATCACCTTAGATTTACAAACTTACCCATTCATTATTGAATGGTATTTATATTATCTATTTATGTTTGAATGCATACACTGACAGAACTGTTGAAGTACACTTTAAAATTAAAACGTAAAGATGAGATACATATTTTATATGTATATGTTATATTATATTACTATTGCTACAATATTAATGTTGATGTGTCTATATACGATCAAAATGTTTACTTATCCATTTAAATAAATAGATAAAAATGCTCTAAATTAGATAAACAATATTTATAAAATTATATTCCTTTCTGCGCTCTCACATATTTCTACGAGTTTAACAAAATATAATAGTACCAGAATCTGCTTTACTGTAAGGACTGCAACATACAACATTATTAAAACTTTGATTTTTTTTGTTGTTTTCGCGTCTACAGCACTGAGGTATTCTGTCCGATTTGTGGACTACGTGTTGATTTTGAATAATGGTACGATTTTATAGATCTGCCAGGATTCTGTTGTACCGCTGGCAATATATAATACAGATTATTCCGAGCGCGGTGCTCTAATTTATATTAGCTTATATAAAAGAAAAGTTTTTGAAGACTTTTGCTATATGTTATGTTTTATGAATTCAAAAACTTGTACCTCTTTGACATGACTCCGTTCTTGCATACGAATAAAAAGTACAGTGCAGCAGGTCCTCTTGTTTGTCCCTCAGCGCGAACGTCTTGGACAGGGTACGCAGAATGAACTACACGTATGTAATCGAACCGACGCACCGGTGCCCATTCAATAATCGAAACATGTCGGGTGTCATCGGACCGCTCGGTACCTTTCACGTTCACTTAATCTTGTTTGTTATTATGCTTTTTTACTTACAAAATGCATTATAAAGTTTTTAAGGTTCCGTAGTTATCTATGGTGCCTGTCCGCTGTAAAATCAAAAAAAGAAAATTTATTTAAAAGTTAGATATAACCTATATGCTGTAACATAGATTGCCCATCTAATGAAGACCATGTGAAGCCGCTGAACAAAAACAATATATTAGGTGTATTCTTTGAGGGAAGCTTCTAACTAGCCCTGGTCGTCACAACCTTTAACGGAACCAGGGAAGCTGGACAAATCGTTTATTACTTACTTTCTAAATCAAAATATGTACAACTACATTGAATGCCTCCCAATACTCGTCTAAAAGTTTTTCAAAAACCTAAGTGTTTAAACTGGTTTATTTGTATTTCTTTGGTAAATCCTCCCACAGCATTATATGTTAACATTAGCGTGAGGTAGCTCATTTTTTTAATATAAAAAAAGAGAAGAAAGGAATTTAAAGTATAATAAAAACGGAAACAATAACTCTTCCGGTAGAATACAGCGTTAAAAGTGTAAAGTTACTGGGAGTGAGTAATCCGAAATGATTTTGTAACATCATATTCGTCCGAAGTGTCCGGAGCGCCGGGAACATTGACGATTGATTCTTATGGGGTAAGGGCAGGTTTACGACTGTGTGAACAACGCAGATTATGTTTCTTGACCTCGTCAATATTATTTATGTACGAAAGTTTGTTTTGTTATTTGTATTATGTGTGAAATGGCTTCATCGATGACGCGCCGGGTTACAGCCTCGTTATAACTACAACACTATTGCAAAGTTTACTGTTGTTAAAAATAATAAAAAAATTACTACAAAACAGAAGAAATGAAAAGGTATGTTATTAATAATAAGTAATAATAGTATTGGTATCTTTCGCATATAAAACTCTTTATTATTGTGACACACCGCAGCCTTTTCTTTAGTTAAGAATTGTTGGACAAAGGTCTCTTGTAAAATGTTCCTCGGAACGAGGTCTTATTTTGTCTGATGAATATGTTTGAGTCAAGATCGAGTATCGAGTAGCATAATTACTAGAAAAATTATTGGAGTAACTCTTACTCCGATTGGATCGTAGTGCTATGTAAATATACCAACTAGCGCCGTGTGATTAACAGGTGTATCGCTTACCACCACGCCCTTCGCTTTGTCATATGAAAGAATTGATACTTAACGAACATGACTTAATAACAGCCCTTCATAATCACTATTACATACATCAAAATATTTTAGCGTTGTTTCCAACCGCAGGCCTCTGCCCTAATTATACTAAACTCATAATTAACTTGCGCCGTGAAACGATCAGCTATCAATCAAACATTTGGAACAATAGTATTTGCTGTATTCATCAACAGGAAAATGTATATTAAAAGGCTTTTTAGTGCTTTTATAATTACCTTTAAATAATTCCTTCTTTTTATTTCAGTCTTATTTTAAGTAAGTCTTTTTTACGATATGGTCTTAAATAGATGTTTACGCATCATTAAAATATGGTTAAGTAACTCCCATGTTTGCGTGGCGACAGATTTAACCGGATGTGCTTAAACCGTCTCAGCAACAGAGACATACCAAAAGAATATTTTTAACTTCATGCTTATCTGGAAATGAGATATTTTAAATAAAAGACTTTTTTTTAAGGGCGGGAAGAGATGAGTCCACCTGTTAAGATAAACAGCACAACATTGAGCTGGTCACCCTGAGACGTAAGGTGTTTTTGTTACCTCGGTAATTTTATCTAGCTTACAGCGCCCTTCAAACCAGAATACAATGATATTTGAAGATTACTATTTGGCGGCAGTTATAGAAGCTGAGGTGGTACTTACCTAAATGGTCCGGTATCGGAGATCTAGCACCAGAGAGATAAATGGACTCCCGTAGTAATAAAAGCATATGTATATTTCATTATTTTGATTTCCTTGATGATATAACTATACATGTTTACGCTACCATCAATTAATGGTCCTGGCGTCTTCTGTGGACTGCGGGTTGCGACACAGAGGTCATGTGAAAGGGAACACCCGCCGCCGAACAATGCCTCCGAGACATTACCGACACAACGTAACTTGTCGTAACTTGTCTTCTAACCTTTGGCTAATGCACTGTCTATCCACGCTGATAGCCAAAACTTGTAATTAGTCTGTGATTAAACGCCGAAACGCTGCGGGTTGCTCTCACGGCCGCTGGTACGTTTCTCAGAAGTCACTACACGGATTTGTAGCTAAAAGGTTTTAGATGTGATAATTATATGTAGGGGGATGAGTGATAGCTCGTCACTTTTTTGTATCTAGGGGTAGGCGTGAGGGAGAGTTGTTGTATGTATCCCGTGATTACGACGGAAGCTGAATTCATACTGGTCAACGCACCTTTAAAACCCTTATAACATTACGTTACTAGCTACAACGCTCTGAAAACCCATATTAGGATATATTAGTATATACTTTGTGTGAGCTGCAAGTTATCTTATAATTAAATAAATAAAAATACAATATTACCGTCAAAAACATGAATTGCTGTAGTATTTATATCAATGGCCTTCAAAAGCATATGTCGATATAAAAAGTTTTTCTTAACCATTTTCTTAACAGTTTCACTATCTTATACAAATCAGTAAATTATTAAAAGACACTTCATGAATATGTTTTACGGACTTCCAGTTCCGGTTACCTAAGTGAAAGAACGTATTAAAGTGAGCTCCGTAATTATTATCCATTTTCTAGTGTAAAAGTGAGAAATTGAACATTTCACGCACCCAGGTTTTTGGCAAACTGAACTAGAATAGTGTTCAAACTAAAATTTCAAGCGAAAAACTGTATTCAAGTGCGAATTCTCCCACAAATACAATATGTTGTCACCATAACCTTGGATTTTAACAAAGATTATGCAGGTAGTGTAAAAAAAAATAACCCAACTGACAGTGACGTCCACCAAAAGTGTTGCCATTACAACAAATTAAAATACTACCAATAAACAAAAGTTGCCACCCAAATATTTTAAAAATGAAAAAACAGATGGAAATATTCCTCTCCAAAATAAATGAAAAATTTAATGAACAAACTAAAATGTTAACAACCCAAATAACGAAAAATGTTATGGAAGCTTTAGACGAAAGGCTGAAAACTCTAGTAGAAGAAAATAACAACCTTAAAATTAAAGTCACATGTTTAGAACAAAAAGTATCATATTTAGAAAAAGAAATTCGCAGTAAACATTTGATTTTTTTTGGCATAGAAGAAAAGGAAGGACAGAATTAGAGTTAACTAATTATCTAAGGGAAATCATAGCACCATTCAGGAACACAATTAGAAAATCAAGAAATTAGTTATATTAGAAGAATTGGGAAACAAACCGATAACAATCGCCCGTTAATAATATCCCTTACTACGATTTGGAAAAAATATCTCATTTTAAGAAACAAGCGTAACCTCCCAACACATATATATGTTAAAGAAGACTTCCCCAGAGAAGTTCTCGAGATACGAAAACAATTACAGCCACGAGTAGAAGCC
>DWLS01008061.1:0-10205 GCA_018246255.1 Pachliopta kotzebuea | reverse complement strand
TAATAGAGCCTTATTATGAGGTCATTGTGCAAGTATGTTACTATATAGTAGTATAGGTAGGTAACACCGTAGCTTTTGTTGCAACAGACAAACAGTCCTGTGCAAACATTACTGTGTGCAGTGATAAGATTTAACATCTTGTGGTACTATGTATATCATCTTAACTAACACTTTGTTGTGATAAGGCTTCTCACTTACCATCAGAATACCATCGAATAAAAAAATATTACAAAACAAACAGGAGAAGGGAAGCTATCAAAACTGTTAAGTCTATATAGCCTAGGGTTAAAATATTAAGTTTCGGTAAAACAGTAATTTAATTACAGCGCTCTTCAAACATATACATGTGAACACTAGTTTTTTTGGACAGAAATCGTATGTTGTGTTATATACCGAGACTGTTTCCCGCAGCGAAGACGTGGAAGTAAATTATAACATCAGTTCCTAAGCATCGGTCTAGTCTATGATTAAAGGTCTCATTTTCTTTGTGAAGTTGTACACGACAATGACATAAATACCGCGTGAATATATCATGAGAGGATCCAATAAAGAGGTTACAATTACAGAGGGTAGTTGTATTTAATAACAGCGGGCCAGAGGTTAATTTTATAGTGGATTAATCGCGGAGGGCATGGGAGGCTAAACGCGGCGTCTGATTATGATGAAAAGTGTCGTGGACTCGTCGGCGAGCACCTGGAGGCATATTCTGAACTAGAATTACCTGTTAATAATTTTTTATTCACAATATCGTTAAACCAACTGGATTTAGATTTGCATGGAAAAATATAAATATGCTAATTTCATCATCATCATCATCGGCACGCCAACGCTCTCCAACCCCAAAAGATCCGATTCTAGCGGCTTCGCACGCCCTCACCAGAACGTCAGTCCGTCCATATTCAAATGTAGTATTTGAATAGAAAATTAATTATCATCATCATCAGCCAATACACGTTAACTGCTGCACATTGGTCTTCCTCAATAATAAGGGGATCTGGGCGATCTCCGTCCACGCTGGCTAAATACGGATCGATGGGGAGCAAAAGCCTTGTTTGTTGATTAGGAGGATACACCACGAGCAGGTGAGGTTGGCTTGGATCCCGTGAGTTGTAGTGTGGGACCTCTTACATCCCGATACTAGAATAAAAAAAACATCTAAAAGTAAGTAATAACTTTACGTAATAATTGATGATGTAGGCTAAATAACTAAATTAGGGAGTTGAAAACGTCATTTCTAACATATTTATAATTTTCCTAAATTAAAATCATGTATCAGAACGCCCTTGTTATTGTAAATACCAGGGACAGAAACGGAGTTTCAAAATACTTTAAAATATTATTAAAACTGTCTGCATAAATATGAGCAAAATTAATCTTCAGATTCCTACGTTTATCGTACACTGCGATTTATATTAGCAGCAATATATAGGTATAGTAAAAAGGATGCATAGTCGAAAACCTAGTATTCTAAAATAGTATTTAATACTCATTAGTCTTTGCTGGAATAACTGTTACGTTTACTTAGATGCAAATACGTGGTTTTAAAACCTGGTCGCGTAAATATCGTTGACGATTCAGTAGTGCGAACGAGAGAGAATTATAACATCGTGCGCGGGTGTATTCCGATCATGTGAACATTCGTTTGTATAAACGTATATCCAGAATACACCTGTGGGAACTCGGTAACGTGACAAATAGTGCCGCGGCCGAGACATCGTTTAATAAACAAAGAGAGGGCAATTAATGTACACGACACGTCAAAGGGTTAATGCCGGCCCGCCCGCTCGTTACCGACCGCTCGGTTTGACCCCACACCACTGCTGCCGGTACTGCGCTCCAAACGAAATACTAAAAGAGTTTTTAAAACACTAATACATATATATGTATATACTCACTAGAAACCATAGAAACACATAGTAATCAGAAGTCTTAAACGTTAATCATGTTAAATAAATTTTTATTATACAGTTAAATTGACAAAGTCTTTGTTCGGACTATACAACCTCTTCAGACAGATATAAAACTTTTTATAGTAAGAAAAATACAGGTTTACAGTAGGTATTTATTTGAACAGGAAACAGGCCTAATAATACATACTGATAGTTTAAAGGGCTTAATAAAATGTAAATTAGTTAGAAATAAGTTTATAATATATATAAATATATATATGTATATATATATATATTGTCCAAGGACATGTAATACAGAAAATAATACTAATTAGAATATTTAAATGTGACTATATACATATACACACATACGTGTATGTACAGGTTTTGTAATGGTAGAAGATAAGATAGCATAAGTATTAAGTAATGGAAATAAAAGTTTAAAAACACCTGAATAATAATTTCAGGGTCTAGCCGAAAAAAGTATGTATTTATTTATATTTTTATTTTTTATTATTAGTCCAGTAAAGCATGGTTGTGAGTGATTCGCTTGGCATATTAATAAGCGCCATGTTATGGACACAGCATTGTACTCGTCGTATTAACCTCGTTACCCCAGTAATTACACTAGCTGATAACGCATTACAAACCGGAACACAGTAATGTTTTTATATTACTGTTCGTCGGCAGAAATAAGAGCTGCGGTAGCACCAACCAAAATGGTATCCGGCATAAAAAAAAATAATCACCAGTAATAAGTATATAAATAATTAATCATTTATATTCTGTAATTCCTAATCAAATGTTTGATAATGATCAGTATATGACGACATCCTTTTCAAAATATAAATCATCATCATCCCGTAGGCATTCAATATTGGGGAAAAACAACTTTTAAATTATGGGATTAATAACAATTTTAGTATCAAATAACTAAATGTGTGAAAATTAAAAAAAAACCTCGGTAAATATATACATAACTGTATATGGTATATATATATATATGAAAACGGTATAGTATAGGAAGATTAATTTTAAATGAATGCAATATCGTAACTCAATTTTCCGCGTGTAATGTACAGGTCGGGTCGGGGGCTTAACCCTGCAGTTGACGCGGCGCCCGCGGCGTCACTTCAAAGGAAATATAAATGTATGAATTGTTTAGCGCAAACCTACCCGCTGGCATTGGGGTCCTTTGGACCTTAGGTGCGGGGTTTATATAAAATTTGTTACTGTAATCCCAACAAAGTATGCGAACGTATAAATGCGAATTACACTTTAGGTGAGGCCGAAATAAAACTTTCAAACTGTTCATGTGTTTATTTTATGGGATGTAGCTGCTTCAGGTGTATGAACATTGAATTTTGTTATTCGCTGAGCAATTCTAAATAATAAATAACATGGACGTATTGAATCTAGATGTTTACTTATAGTAGAGCGGCTTATAGTGGTAGGTAACCCTTGTATGTTCACGCGGTCATCATTGGTCATAGAAAGCAGTTATATTTAGGAAACTGGGTTGATGGAATTGTAAAACTATTTACCATAACTCTTTTATGGTTATAGCGGCGGACGTCTTCCAAAAATATTTTGCCTTCTAAAAGCTTCGGTCATGTGATATTTCTTCCCAGGTTGCGTACAATGCTTTATGAGCAACCACAGTATCTGTTACAGAATGCACCCAAGTGCAAGCAAGAACAAATGTAAAAAAAAGAGCAAATGAATTGCATGAGTATTAGTAATCAATAGAGAAAATGATTGGGTGCTACCACTGACATAAATTCCATTATTAATACGAGGTATTCTAGTGGTACGTTTAGTATTAATATCAAATACTAAATGTACCACTAGAATACTTCGAAACACAGTGAGCTAATCCTGCTTTAATCAGACTGTAAACAATGATTACAAAAATGTAAGTATTCCATATCACCAGTGTAAGCAAATGTTACATATGTACCTTAAGACAAGGGATATTTTATTTTATAGCAAGGCGTTCCACTAATGATAAGTGATACACTTGTCTATAACATCAATACGTTGGTTATGATGGTATACACAATACCACGTTGCTTTCGTCCCCTTGATATAAAATGTTAATTCTCGTTACCCCAATAATTTTACTAGTATACCTTTCAAACTGGAACACAATAATGTTTGAACTGTACTGTTTGACGACAGATATAGGAACTGCGTTGGTTCTCACCTTGATGGTCTCCATCGACAGAGGCTTTATCATCAGCCGACAAACGCCCACTGCTGGACATAGGCGATAGAGACTTACTACCGTTATAATAAATAGACAAATTTGATGGCCATTTCCAGTAACGGATGAATTTAAGAAGGAACTCCGTGATGAGTATGAAGTCAGGACATTTCTCATCTCAATCTTCATGTTATCATAGGTGTTGGAACTTGAATCATCTAGTTATTGAATAGGTAGATAAAGGCTATTAAATAAGTTTTATTTGATGTGTGTATTAGTCCGTTTTTCTTTTAATCCTACCACCAGCCAATCGAAGTTTGATGTGTAGGTTAATGGGTGTGGAAATAAAAAGGTAACACCAGCATGAGGAACATCAAAAGGAAAAACTAATGCGCGAGCGACATCGTTTTCCCGTAAAATATTAACGTGGGCCGGTGCGACCGCACCCTGTCATTTCAGGGTTAATACCGGTTAATGCCCGGTATTCTCTTTATTCTAGTACGATTGCTCAGAATTATCCGCCTTAACGAGCTGCTTCCTTTTCGATTTGTTTTACCGTTTTTATTTTTTATTTTTCCATAGCTCTGTAATTGTATCGCGGGTGTCTCGTACCGCTTTTTGCCTTACAACGTTTTCAAAGTTAATAACGTAAACTCCTTTCATGTCGCGAAAATGTGTTTGGGTTTTTTTATATTATTATAATATCGGAGCGAATTTTTGAAGGAAAATCAATCTACGGAAATGTAATTTTTATTAACTGCATAAACAGCGTTTTTTTTTTTAACTTTTGAGTTAATATGGCGCATGAGAAAAATCGCCAAACCATGTATTATTTCGCACAATTTCTACCAATCATAACCTAACCTAAGTAAATAATTATAAGCATTTTTTATTAAACTGTTTTGTTTTGTTTACAATTTATTAATATTTGTTTATTTTATGGAAATGCACTGCTAGCGACAAACCGTTTTTTTTATTTAATAGGTAAATAAATAACAACACTGAACGAGTGTAACTTATTAATAGGCAAGTTCAATACTCTTTATTCAAGGAAGCAGAAAAAACTGAATACGTTCAATTCACAGGTCTGTTCCTAATAGGTTGCTAGGTAGGATAATATACTCAACAACCACATGTACATATGTTCAATATGCTTGTCACCTAGACACATAATATACAGATGTAATATACAGACGATAATATACGGTCTTCAGCTCCAGCGGACCTGCAATCAGTAATCTAGTCATATCTCGTCTTCTACATAAGGGTGTCTAATTGTATTTTTTTATTAATCAGCCTGATCACATATCCGGTGACTCAAGTCAAACATTTTATGTTAAAATAACCGAAATTTTTTACTGGTGTGCTCTGTTACCGAGGATTGTCTGGGTAGGTGCCACCGCAGCTCCTATTGCAACCGACAAACAGTACTGTTCAAACATTAGCGTCCCGAAGGGCGTTGTAATCTAGTGAAATTACTGAGGTAACATGACTCAACACATGCGCATTGTGGTGTTGTGTATATCATCTCAACCAACGCTACTTTGTTATGGGCAAAAGTATTACTTAATACGAGGTGAACCGCCTTGGATCTTCACAAGGAAATAAAAAATAATCATTGTAGCGAGGGCCGGTTGATAATTTAATTTGATTAAATGGAGACCGTTCGCTAGAAAGTATCGTAAATAGTCAGAAGAATCTTAATATCTCGGTGCAGTGTCCGCGGTTTCCCATAAACCGCAGCGGCACAGAAAAAACCCACCGGTTACGATCCTATACCATACCGTACCGTACCCACCTATACGGCACGGTATGACTCAAACGCAATAAGTCTATTTTAATTACTAGCATCGATATCGGCAGATTCCTGTCTTGCCTACTCCGGGAGCTGTGCTCTATTTTTAGTGTTGTCGTCAACAGATTCACAAAGCAAATTACTATCGATAATATAATTAAATTTTTTTTTCTTATTTTTACGCAGCACCACATTAAGACATAGTCTCTTTACCCTAGTAATTTCATTACCTCACAAAACCCTTCATACCAGAACACAATCAATATTTGCTCACTACTATTTGGCGGTATAAGTAGGAGCTATGGTAGCGATACCTACCCAGATGGTTTCCAGCTGCTACTACTAACACTATAGTCATACTAAATTATAAATTACTTATTTGTAGATGTTAATCAGTAATATTTATTTAACTTCTTCATCAGGTTTAGGTTTAGAGTTCTTTTGAAGAGTTCATCATTTTTATAACAATCTTAGTAATAATTAAGTTTTGAATTGAACCAATCTTTATATAAAACTAATATATTAAAGGATCTGTATGAAATAGCATAATACCTTACAATAACATGGGAGCAATGCTTCCTAGATATAGAAGCGAATAGAAATTAATAGAAGGCTAAGTTAAGACAAGAGGTAGATGCAAAACCTCGATATCGACAATTCTAATTCAATAATGTCGCCTAACACTATCTAACACAAACAAGGCTCGATAACGAGGTGAAATATTCACGAGTAACGCAACACAATCAGTATTACAGCCGTCCCGCTCGCACGCGCGGCTCAAGGCGGTGTCGCGGAGAGAAAGGAAAAAGACGGCACGCGCTTGCGGCACATACAAAGGGGTCGAGCTCTCTTTGATGTTGCCGACGCGCGTGCGTACGTACTGTATCAGCGATGTGTGCCTCTATGCAGATGGGTCGCGGCTGAGAATTTGATAATTGCGAAGATTTATGTGTGCTTTTCTACGGTCCAATATGCAAATTAATGACGTGTTACTTAAATGTGGAATAGAATTAATTGATTGCTTTTATATTTTACAATGCAGGATGTGCGATGTCGCAATATGGTAAAACATTATGTTTTTGCGGTAGACTAACATTTGACCCCAATTTCGATTAATATTAAGCCATGAAATGAAAGAGGGGAAAGCATGCTAACTCAGAATATCCTGGCAATTACTAGTGGTAGGTCCTATATTTAAAGAGACCATGTCTAGGTAAATACCACCGCAACTTTCATTACAGCCGATAAACAGTAGCGTGTAAACATTACTGTGTTTCAGTTTAAAAGGCGTTCTAACTAGAGGAATTATTGAGGTAACGAGACTTGACACTTTTGGTCTCAAGGCGGCGAACGCATTTTAGCTAGCATCAATTAATTACGAGCAAGCGTAGTACTTACTATCAGGTGAACGCCCCGCTCGTCTGGTCAAATAAAAAAGGCTATTACCAGTCGGAATAGCGCAGAGAATCATTATCGTAATCAGAGCAATTATTGCGGGATTACCATATAAGGATGCTCGCTAGTTCTAGGTTCAAAAAATTTTTACATCCAACAGCTTCATCGGCCGACATATATGCGCTGCTAGACATAGGTCTTTCTTAATAGTGACAGGATTTGGGCCGTCTCCCATCACGCTTGCCCAATGCGTATTGGTGGGGAGCCAGAGTCTCGTTTCTTGCTAAGCAGGATGCACCACGAGCAGGCGAGGTTGACTTGGGTCCTCCTTTCGTTGACTCCACTACTTCCAATGGAACTCCATAAAGCCCCAAAATATCTATTTCATGAACTTAGAAATTTTAAAATATTATCGCATATTTTTATATCCTTTATAATTTTATCGCGCTTTATAATCACAAGTTACGATGGTACAATAAAATATCTTTTACGATCGGTCTTATCATATGAGAACTATAAATATTTGTATGCATTATAAAATATTATTATTTAAACAATATCTACAATTTATGCGGTTATACACCTTTAACATCTAAAGATTGTATTAATTCAATGATACTAATAAAACAGCTTCTCTTCAATTTAGACTAAAACTAAATGTGTTATACATATCATTTGGTTTTTTTTATAGAAAGGAACTGCGATACAGCTAAGTGATTTAGTTAATATGAATAATAAAACAGTAACTTCTAATAACTTAACTGTCTTAAGGCGAATCGCCTTGAGACAAGGTTTTAAATCTCGTTACCGCAGTAACTTCTTCAGATACAAAGCCTTTCCATAGGGAACACAGTAATATTTGGAAAGTACTGTTTCTCGGATGCAATAGGGGTTGCAGTGGTACCTACCTCGAAATCAGTAAATAATCCCTTACTACCTTTTAATCTTTAACTATGGCTTACATTTGATATGTGGTGACGTCATAAGCGTTGTAAGTGTAACGCGTTACCAATGCAACTTAACCGCGTTTAGAAACATTAACAGGGTAGATTACCTGATAACAGCTGATAAGATGGCGTAATCCACCTGCCCGGACGTTTGCCTGTCTGAACTAGTTTAAATCAAAAACTTAATCATATTAGATTATGTAGTTTACATCCGCTTGAAATGTATTCCGACTGCCGTCATTCATGTGGGAGCAGAATATACTAGAGATAAACGCATGCAATTTAATTCCTCATTGTTGTCATCGCCGGATTATAGATGTTGGACATCAACCTCAAAGATCACTATGACGATTGATTTTGCCTGACCGATTTATTGTTAATAAATATTATTGATTAATAAGGAATAAATAATAAAAAAGGACTTATTTCTAATCGTTTCAGTTGTGATTCAAGCAAATGATTGCCGTAAGAAAATGCTTCCATCCTTTTGTTTAATCGCGCGTCAAAAGATCGGAACGTAAACTACCCGCGCAAACCTCTCCCCACCCCCTACACCCTCATACCTCCCCCGCAACCCGCTACAAATAGAATGTAATTCTCGCGCGCGAAACTAAAAAAAGGAGCAAGGGAAACGAGAAAATTCGAAAGGCCCCGATTTTCCTGTCCATTGTCGTTTCTATTTTTTTTTTCATCTTATTTAGCGCTTTGTCGGCGAGCCCTTTGAAGTCGTTCTCTTTCCCCCCGCCTTCCCTACCCGCCAAACCCCCCGAGAGGGAGGGGGCGGGGGTGTTACAAATTGCGCCACGCCGTATTTTGAAGCGTAGACAGCCGCTACTATTTGTTCATTACTCAATTTTGCACCGTTAAATTAATTGACAAAGCACGCCGTCTGCGCTAATGATAAACGGAAACGTTACGAGGTTCGTACTTCCGATTCAGTATTTCTAAAGAAAGAAACTTAACTACAACAATTACAAACAGACTTCTCAATATTCCCATTGTAAGATTTCAAAGCCTAACATGGTCGTGTGCGAGAGCATTCCTATAGTCCAATATCTCTACTGTTAGAGAGTCATAAGTAAAAAGCCAAGCCATTTTTCCACCAAAATCTGTATTTATGTAACGCGGAAAGTTTATTACGTATCTAACATCTATAAAAAGACACAGAGGTCGCGGTTAATAATAACTGTCAAAAAAATTGTTTGCATAGATGATAATATCGAGAACAGCCAGTTGGGGCTTCGTAATCTACGCGAATTTAGTGTAAGCCGGCCGCTGTGAGATTTGACAAGTTGAAATGTCAACAACCACTGACACGAGAGGTGAATCTTTATTGCATCATCTGTCAGAGGGAAATGTCTGCTGTGTTCACAACACAAAATGTTGGAAGTCATGTTTTTGGTGTATAAAGCTCTCCACATTCATATATCTCGTTAAGTCTCTGTTGCTGGCTGGATACCGCCTTGGTACCACCGCAGCTCGCATTCCAGCTCACAAAAGGCACTGAGCAAACTGTCACTGTGTTCTGGTTTGATGGGCACTGTAATTAGTGAAATTACAAGGGTAACGAGACTTAACGCGTCTTAAAGCGATGAGCGCAATACGGTGATGTATATACGACCTTAACCAGCGCCACGTTATGGGCAAGCGTATCACATACCATTAACTATAAATGGAATCAAATCTTCTTGGGTTGATATTCCTTCAGGACTTCCCCAGGGGTCTATGTTGGGCCCGCTGTTATTCGCTATTTTTATTAATGATATCGACTCCTGTTTCAAAAATTCTAAATGCCTTCTCTTTGCGGACGACATGAAGGTTATGAAGTCAATATCCACTCCCGAGGACAGCCACGATCTCCAGCGTGATCTCGTACGGTTCGACGACTATTGCAAAGTTAACAAACTTGACATCAATACTTCGAAATGTCAATCTATCACTTTCTCACGGAAGAAGACTACCAGAAGCACAAC
>DWLS01008060.1:0-10206 GCA_018246255.1 Pachliopta kotzebuea | reverse complement strand
TTAATTTTTTTCACATTTATTCTACATTTTCTTAGAGTATTCTTTTGTTGAAAATTATATGAGTGAAACTTGTTTCAGAAAAAAATTTAATAAAGTAGTTTAAGTGTGATATTAAAAAAAATTATTTTGCACGTGTTAGAAATTTGATGAAAACTGTTTATTCCAGTTTTCGGTTATCATTGGTCCCATGTGCAGTCATAGTTACATGTGAATGATTTTGTAAAGACAAACCTCGTTACGGATTACTGTCCTACATCGAGCTCTATCCCTCGGCAATGTTCCAGGTAATATAACCATCGGTGTCTCCGACCGGTCGCCGTTACAGAGTCTAATAAATTGCCCAGTCCCACTGCTTTCACAATTTCATAGCCCATTCATTATAACGTTCTGTTTTTATTGCCTTTTATTAACAGCATACTCACGTTACCCGCTTTAGGCTTCACTCACAACCCACGCGAGTTCGCCGCTCTAAAAGTGAGTTAACCTACAATTGCATTTTTCTGATTAAGTCCAGATTTCATACAAAAGACTGTGTCAACTCTAATCAGCAATGTATCTAACTACAAGATCAATTAACGGGAAGTACTCTGAGGAATTGCTTGACATCAGCGGGAGGAGGTGTGTGGATGAGTTTCCTACGATTTGGTTCTATAGATGTTTTCTACCGAGATCATTCAGATTGTGTTATGACTTGTCTACTGAAGTTTTCCCTACGAACTAATCGTAGTTGTATGTAATGTATTGACATTTATTCTACAAAAAAAGAACAGAGCTAGTTAATGTATCTATGGATTTCTGAATGCTGCTGTTTATCAAGTAAATGCCAAAACAAAATGGAATAGATTAAACAGTGTGCAGCCTGAGTTTAATCAGCACTATGAGTATGATCATTTCCTTCACGTTCCCCCCATACAATCGAATGACGACGTAATGATGCACCTTTAATAGTAAGCAATCGCTCGTACTTATAATTTAAATGTGAAAGTACCTTTACAAGATAACCAGATCGTACATTTCACCTTTGTAATCAGTTTACAGTTACTCCCATCACATATTATACGTTAGGCAATCTATATCTTTATAGTAATATTACTTTTATGTATAATACACGCATTTATTATTATTAAACTTTTATAAAATATAATAAGTTTCTGTTTTATTGCGATGAAGCAATTTCAAATAAATTTAACATATTTAAATATGTTCTTCGTTATGAAATGTTTTAGCTATAACTCAATGATCAGTTATAACTAAAAGGGTTTGTCGTTTCTTAACAATGTTATATTCCATATCTATGTTTTAGAAACCTTAATTAGCCAAGATAGAAATAAGGCCAAATACAACAAGTATTTAATATGTAAAAAAATATAAATGTTTAACAAAAACAGAACTGTTTATCAGTTTTGGTATAACACAATTTAAAATTTTTTGGTGTAGTGATATAAACAGAAGTGTTTATTACGTATATTGGTATTATTAGATTCACCAACAATGTTGTTAATGCAACAAATGTACCACAAATCTTTCAGATTGCTGTAATTTTTTAGAAAGTACCAGTTTAAAAAGAAAATCGCAGTATAATATGCAGTGTGGACAACAATGAGGTATCAGCGGGGATTTTCATCTCAGAGCGAGACCGATAACAATGTCATTTGCGAAGATTGTGGTAGGTATGAGAGGGATGGCGACAGAGTGCAATGTTCATTAAAGAGGGTCAGCTGAGGTGGGGTGTAATTCTCCCCCCATTCCCCGGGCGATCCTGTGGTCGTCTTTTTAATTTGTTCTTGGATTTCAGGGTTGAATATGTATGAAAGTAGAAAAAAATTGCAAGATGGAAAATGTTTATGGAAAATTGTCCATTACATCATAAAGTCATATGGGTCTAGATTATGTTAACCATTTTTATCTCCAATAAACTAACAGTTCAAATATCTTATTTACCATAAGTGACAATGAATCTGAAGATGGTGAAGCGTGCGCGCTCATATTACTTTGACTCTCATATGTTACTCGTACCAGTCGGAACATAGCAATTCTGTTAGAGTGGTATATTAATAATGTTGCGATGGTATATAGCAGGACTGGTCCAAAAAAAATCTTCCACTAACTAAATTTAAGTGGCTCCAAAATCAAACAAGTGACTTCTCTTGCAAGACGCACTAAGCCCTTAGTATCTCTCTGGCTTTATTATCACAAAACATCATGTGAAGTTGAGGTGAAGTTTTGGCCTATTATAGATAAAAACTGTAGTTGATAATATATCTGATAACTAAATACGAAATGGCTTCCTATAAACATTTCTAAGATTCAATTTACTTATGAGTATCGAGATATCTACCTACCTGATCATAGAAAATTATCGCTGCGCCTCTAAGACTATTGAGATAAAATGAACGCCGCAATATATCCAAAGGTCTGTAAAGGTCTAATGATAAAGATCGTTCCATTAAATAATAAGAAACATAATAATTGGCACGGATGTCGAGGCTTCTGCGTTCTGATCAAAGCGCTGATCCATATAGGGAAATGTCGAATGATTTGAGATAGCCATCGCAGTAAAACCCAGTAATGTGCTGCAAATGCAGTAAATCGGCGTGGAAGCGAAACTTTCAAGTCTAATTCATAGTTGCAGTATAGTTTAAAATTTATTGAATTTAAATTTAAAATTGGTTATACATAAATTTTTGGTACTGATTATGACGGTATCCAGCAACAGAGTACTACAGCTAGAAGAGATGGTAATGTATAGATTTCCAATGGTAATCTTCATTTAGTAAAGGAACTTTCTCTGATTATGGTAATTTTGAATAACACTGAGAGGTTTATATCAAGGTACAAAAATCAATGTTAAAATTTACTATCTATAGATATTTTATACATAGAATATTTTCGAAGATGACTGCTATGAGATATATATAGATACAGAAGATCAGCTATGTAAGGAGACACGACGAGAAGACGAAGAAGTAGAAGAAAGTAAATTAAATTTTCGTGAATTTTCCAAGGATTTTCCCGGCGTTGGCAGCCCTGTAAGATTGAGACAGCATCGCCGGGAGGCGCGGCGTCTTATCAACGAATTAATTCTAGACTAACGAAGACCGGGGGCCGCCCCGCGATTAACACAACCACCCCTATAGCGTAGAGACAAGAAAACGTTAGACTTCCAGGAACCTGTAGACTGGTGGTAATACAAAATAATTTAATATTTATTAGACCTACGCAGAGAAAAAGCAGAAATTTCGACAGCTTAAGACTAAATTATTAATAACTTAAAACCTTTGTAGCTAGAGAAATTACTTGGGTATCGATAGTTAATATCTCCCAAGCTTTGCATATAGATTCTTAAGTTAAGCATTGAGCCTGCGTGTTAGGAGACCAATGTCTAGCAGTGCACCTCTATTGTCTGATGACGAAGACTAAGTTTGTTTATAAATAGTTTTCGACAATTAGTTTAAATGTTGTTGTGTCAGAACTCTTAGAGTCCTGGTAGAAAAAGATCTTAAAATGCGTATAATTTATATAGAGATCATTTAAATTTACATGTGTTTGACTTGGGTGGTAATTTCACCACCCAGGGAAGTCTTGAAGAAATAATAAATAAATAAAAATCTTTATTTCGGACCATTGATCTCTTGTTATATTAAAACCATATATCACCTGACAACCTACGGGGTTGGAATGAAAGATCTTTGAGGGAGATTTATGTACAGCAGTGTTTATTGGATGTTGATAATGATGCTGGTGATGCTATATTTTCTTCTCTTCAGCTATTTGGAGGAAATTGTAGATGGTGAAGATGAAAGTGTTGTGGATCTGGTCAGACCAACGGAACGAGCTGGAGCCTTGTAGTCTTTCTTCTTCCACTTTGACAGTAAACACCAGATTTTCAATATCATCTACCTTTCCCATTTCCTTTTAGAAATATGTTAGACGATTCTAAATTTTATATAGCTCTTCAATCCAAGGTCCGAACGGGTGGCATATTAAGACGAAGTTGGAAGTAAAAAAAGGCGAAAAAGAGTTTTATATTCTCTCTCGAATGGGAAGAAATAGGAGAAATCTTTCTCATTTAGCTCACCAGTGCTGACTGGGGTGCTGCGGCGGGCAGACTGCCTGCTCCCGCTTAAGCCCAGTTTTAATTAAAGGAACAAGTGTTTAGTAGCGGAAATAATCAAATGGATTTCAGTTGTTCTTAGGAAAAATCTACGAAGTGTTATTTTAGGTGTTTTGGTTTTAAACTTGTAAAAAATATTACTAACAAACTTTAAAACGGAAAAACAAATGGTTTATGTGTTCATAGAAAAGTTTCACATGTGTGCGTGTGTGGATACCAAAAAAGTTTTATATGTGTGTGTTTTGGAAATCTTTGTTGGATGTGTCGTTATATATGTGAGTACAGTTTTATGTATCAGTTATTTTGAAAAACCTTATGTTATCTTTCAGATGAGCGTCATCCATATTAATTAATACAAGGATATACATATTAATATGAACCATTTGTTAAAAAACTTCTCTAGTTTGTTTTTTCTCTTTTAAAACAATTAATATTATACTTCTGTTGTTGGAGACTTAGGTATTGACGCAGTTCCTGTTTTTACTGCTGCATGTGAGAAAATATTGTCTACTGGTTTGAAGGACAGGGTGATGATATAATGGTGAGTGGAATGCGAACTTGATGCCGTAAAACTATTCAGTAAACTATCATGATCAATAGCTCGCAGCATTCCACTGATAAATATAGGCTCCAGGAACACAGGATTCAGGGATTGCTTGAGCAGATTGCTTCATCTGGTCAGTACATGATCTTATTAACCCTATGTTCTTAAACGTTTATGAAGACTATAAGGATAATAAGAAATTAAAATTTTGTTTTGGAAAAATGGATTTTGCATTGCAGCTGCTTTTATAACCCCAGACAAAAGTTGCAAGCCAGCATTTAAAGGTTCTGCTTAGTGAATCCACAAAGATAAAATCGATTGAAACCTTTACAAGACATCTCCGTTCGTACTCAAAACGGGTCATTATTAATAAAAGTACTTGAAACAATAATCCCTCCCCATCAAACTTGGGAAGGGTCACCGACTTGCCCGCGAAGTGTGCGAGACCTTCATTATCCTTAAAGTCTACAGGAAAAATTTCAATTCAATACCGCGGTACCCACCTCAGTGCAAATAGCAGTGGACCCGGCTTAATATGCATTAAGGATATTCTTGAATTTTCTCCAGTAAAAATGTATGAGAGCAGCTCAACCGTGATGTATAAGTGGATTATGCTCCTTCGTCCCTTTTGGACGCGTTACGCTGTTCCTTTCCCTCAAAGCGATAGACTCGGCTAGTAAAGTATGAACACGGAATTTTCACTTTAATTTCCATTAATTTTAATATCTGTTTAAAATTTATTAAATAGCAGTAACACAGTTAATAAACAAAAAAAAAATCTTTTCTCTTTAAATGAGTGTGGATATAATGTTACTATTGTAATTATTTAACATCTACACGGGGTATAAGAGGTCACACAACAACTCACGGGACCTAAGTCAACCTCTCTTGTTCATGGTGCACTCTGCTAATCAACAAACGAGGCTCTGGCTTCCCACCAACCCGTATTGGGACAGCGTGGTGGGAGATCGCCGAAATCCCCCATTATTGGGAGATTGGTATGTCTAGTAGTGGACGTTTATCGGCTGATGATGATGAAGTTATACAAGGTCATCAAAACTACTGCTATTGGTGGTGGGGTTAAATCAATAATACAATCTAAATAGGGTTTTAGCGTACGTGAAATAGTGTATTTATTCAAGCAATCTGTTCACCTAATGGTAAGTGATACGTTTGTTCATATCAACGTGGCGCTCGTTAAGATGGTACTATGGTTACCCCAGTAATTTCACTAGCATACAACCTCCTTCAAATAGGAACACAAGTTATATTTGCACATTACTATTTGGCGGTACAAATAGGAGCTGCGGTGGTACCTACCTAGACCACCAGTGCCTTTTCTTACTTCAATTCCTTTATCCGCTTGGTACAATAATCATCGTAATTCGTAATCTTTCTGTATCTATCCTTAGAAACATGATAAATAAGTCAACAGAATTTCAACAACTGATAGTCAACAAACAGAACATAAAGTTTTAAATATTTCTATACAATAAAAAGGTTATAAAGATATTTGGAAAAGATGATTATATTAAAGCAATTATAAGGTCGTAAGCAACAGATTGAAAATAATCAAATAACACTATTAAGAAATATAATCATAAAGTTTTGATGTTCCTTAATAATATAAATTCTTGATTGCTTACGAGATTTCCATAAATTTTACAATTCATTACTTTAAGTTCGTTAGAGCGAATTGTATTTGATGATTTATTGACTAAAATACTAATTTAATTAATAGTCTAAATTTACTAAACATGAATAGCAGCTCGTATTTAAACGTTTTTTTATCTAATATAGTCAAAGTTTTTAAAGTTTAATAACTTCAAAGTAGTGTTAGTGTATAGATATACAATCTATAGATTTATGTGAAAAGTTTTTGGCTTTATAATTCTAGTATAGTTATATATAGGAATATTTTAATTTGACTGTTATGTAATTATGGTTATAATTTTTTTTATTCATCCTAGAGATGAGACGACCAAAGCGTTCACCTGATGGTAAGTAATACAGTAGCTTATAACACCGTAACGCTGGTTAAGATTATACACAGCACCACATTGCGCTCGTCGCTTTAAGACCGAGTGTTAAGACTCGTTGCCAGAGCAATTTCATTAGCATAAAGCATTCTTCAAACTGGAACATAATGTTTGCACATTACTATTTGGCAGTAGAAATAGGAGCTGCGGTGTTTTCTACCTAGACGGGCTCCTACAAAAGAGACCTACCACCAGTAATAAGATTCTCTGCTCCTTAAGACGTATTCTTCACGTCTGTTCTCTTCCACTTTACCAGTAGCGATGTAAACTATGTTTTCTCTAGTAATGCTGTATACATTTTTATTAACCAAAAATAAAGTCTAAATTTGACTATTTTAAATATCTCTTTCCCTATTTAACTAACACTCTCTACTCGATCGAAGGAGACAAAGACTGTGTGATGTAAGCATATTTTTCGCTGTAAAACTTCATCCTAAAATCAATACTTTCTATGCTTTATGAGATTCGTTCGTTTACATGTTTTTAATTATGAATATGATGAATAAAGTTTTTGTGGCGTCTATAACTTAGTAACATTAATAATTACGTATTTTGCTATGACTATAACTGTAACTATCTAACGGTTATTATTTCACTACCATTGATTTAAAATGACGATTTCAGTTAAACCATTTACAGTTTGAACGTAAGCCAATAAAGTTATTAGGTGAAAAATATAAAGGAGAATTCGGGCCGACAGCAATTCAGCCCCAGCCCGGCGGAGGGTAAATGAAATTTAAATGTAATAAAGAACAAGAGAAAAAGGCTTGGACCGAAGCAAAACTGGAAATATCCTTAAAACACCTTTCTCTTAACATCTGATTGAAAGTATTCATGATAAGTTTTTACTTGAATGTTCACAGTAATACATTTTACATGAGATTGTTGAGTAATTTTGGCCAAAGAGTACCTATAGAAATAACTAGCTTATATTAAGTTCAGCTTAATATGATACTGTGTGAATATTTTGAGCTTTGACTTTCAGGTTATGCTGTAGCAAGGTTGCAGGTGTTTTTATTTCTGGTAGCAGAACTAAAGTTGCTGTATGAAGGCAAGAATAAAAGCTACCACGAATAAACTTACTCATAAGTGTATGAAGTTGAAGAGTATTCTGATTTCATGTTAGATGAAATAGTAACTTAAGTCTTTGAACAAATGTACTTAATTAAAGTAATATAACGTATTGACTAAAATTAAATATGATAAGAAAAAACCAAAGAAGTAAGAGGTGTCGTTTGCTACAGCCATAATATATAGTATATTATTTATTGTTTTATATGTTTATGACGTTTAATTTGAAAACATCTATGTGTAGTGGATTTGGTAAATAACACAGATCATATAGGTTTCATGTTATATAGATTCTATTTATTGATTTGTCTCTTTTCATTGTATAAACAAAATGTCTACGAACACGGAATCTTCCTTTGTAACGTTTTTTAAATTTTAAGTTTCTGTAAAAGTAATGAAAAACATGTTTTAACTTGTTGTACATATAGTACATGTATTAAAAAATAATGAATATTTATATATAAATGTGTAGGTTTTCTTTTTTAATTTTATTATTAAGGTTTGATTTGGTGTTAGTTACTTTCTGTTTTTCACGACAGTTAGTCCTAAAGTAATACATAAGGGCGAGAAAACAAAATATTTAGCTACTGAAAAATTCTTTTGAAAGTTTAATTATATTCGTATAGTTATATGAACAAGTTTTGGTTTAAAATTATTATTGTTAGGTACGACAATATACCTAACAAAGTAATTTGTTTTGACTCATACAAAGCGTTGCGGCGGTTTAAAAGGTAAAAAGGGCTTACTTCTTGCTACTAACAAAAACTTATATCATGAAACAGTTGACTATGAAACATGGGCAATGTTAGGAATAAATAAATAATACATCATCAAGAAAACGTAAAAAAAAACACTCAGTTCAGGCTATGTTATGCTATAAATAAATTGCTTGATTACATTACCGACCATTGTTTCATCACTTAAAACGACGTACATTTCAAATGAAGTCGTAAAAACTTAAAGACTATATTGTAGACTACTATTGTTTAAATATTAATGCAACTGCAACGATTAATTCATATGATTATTTGTTATTCACCATTCGGTTAACGATTAACAGGAACAAATTTCAATAGAGTTTACATATTCTATTGTATTGCAACGACATTGAGTTTATATATCCTTTTTTACATAAATATTAATCGACCGTTAAAGTAAAAAACCTTGATAAAGAAGAAATGTTCAAAATTAATAGTTTATGTACGAAAATTACATTGAGCTGTTTTAAGAATTTCGTTGATTATTTATATAAACTTTCCTATTTGTATAAACTTTTGGATGTTACTATCACTTTCTAAATTCAGTGGAATATCTCGAAAAGCTGCAAGTTAGATCGTCAGTTTCCAGTGAAAACAAAAAAAATAAGAGAAAACAACTTTTGTGGTCATGTAACTGCTTTCACTTAGCAAGTGTTTTTAATAAACAGCAGTGAGTATTTGTGAGGAAAGGCTCTGGGTTCCTGTAGTAGGAACATTAATACTCCTTTTTAATATTCCGCAAAAATGGCTTGTGTTGGTTAAATATAAAATACAACAACAAAAGGGGAACACATCAATGTTGAAAATTTTCCTTTTAGTTAGTTTAAGGAAATTCAACAGTTGTTGTTGTCAAGCGGATAATTTTTTTTACGGTCAACGCTAAATTCTGTTGAGGTCACCGGCGGTATTTTTTTTGGTTATTCATCATACATATATGTTAAAGCCATTAAAAGA
The DNA here is from genome assembly GCA_018246255.1 of Pachliopta kotzebuea. Lineage (NCBI taxonomy): Eukaryota > Metazoa > Arthropoda > Insecta > Lepidoptera > Papilionidae > Pachliopta > Pachliopta kotzebuea. Next base: position 726 of record DWLS01008060.1, on the reverse strand, counting down.
TTAACATAACAATAGCAACACGTCCAAAATACCTTATTATGTAGGCGGAGTTTCCAATGTTTGATATATCTTGTGTACCAATCGATTGATTAAATCGATAGGTTAACAATTGGCAGCAAACTTAGAATACAGTATTTGCTTAACACGTAACCACTTTGAAATACTTATTTAGATTTTATTTAAAAACCAAACTTTTTTATTTTTTTGCCACATTTAGTATTATAGCTTTGTGACACTAGAAAAGACAGTATATAGAATAATAGTCAATGCATTTATTAAATGTTAAGAAAACTTATTTCGAGTAAAGTCCATAATAGTTTATGAATGTAAATATAAATGTATAAATATATTTAAGGTCATTGAACCTATACTAGGTTTTCAATAACATTATCGAAATTTTTTATTTTGTGTTCTCGAGAACGAGAAAGATAAGGAATTAACGAGAACACAAAATAAAAAAATTCGAAATTCCTTCTCTTTTCAACACTAATATGGGAGAGAATATCATTTTATTGTAAATCTGCATTGTTTACATAATCTTCCTTTTTTTATCTTACTTACTATCAAAGGTTGACTATGAGGTATTATATTAATTAACTATTTAACTGTATTTAGATTCATTGTTTAATTGCTTTAACATAAAATTGGTTTGAGTTATGTAAAATTGGACTGAAAAGAAGGTCTGGTTATGACAGTGTACCGCCGGGAGGAGTTAAGAGTTATAAC
>DWLS01008059.1:0-10207 GCA_018246255.1 Pachliopta kotzebuea | reverse complement strand
ATATAAATAGCTATGAATTGTTTTTAAGTCTATTAACTTAATTCGTATACAATTCATTACAAATTAGTATTTATCATTAACTTTCTCTTTACTTCCATATACAGTGCAAAAATATCCGTGATTTTTTGATTCGGTTAAATGCAGTAATCAAATATTGAAGTGGAATATTAAAAGGATGTATTAAAACAAAAAATAGTTTTATGTGCTTTGTTACAAAATAATTTCCATTAACTCTTTATTGGGGAGTAAGGGAGGTAAATAACGTTCGGACAAAGGCAAACAATGCAGCAACACTGATGCGAAATTATTTGGAAACATTCTCTGGCAAATTGTCCCCAGAAATTGATTGGTTTATTGGATTGTTTTATTAAATTCTATTTGTAAACCTTGTGGTACCGAATCTGTGGTCCGAAATGCGTGGTATATTTAAATATACTTTGACGTAGTTAACTGTTATCTTGTTCATAATAAATTTATTTAAGAACAATTTAAGAATTAGGAGATTCAGAAATATCTTTTAATAAAAGAAAATATTGCTTATATAAAAAGGCTCAGTTAAAACTGCGATATATTACCTCATAAGGCTTGCGAAGGCGGAAGTTCGATCCTCATCGATAAGTTCAGGACAGGCGACGGCTAAAGGAAAACTTTACAAGGACAAGGACTCTTTAGGTGAAGTTTTCGTAAGGATACGCGTCATAAGTCACCTGTCCTTGAATCTCTATTGCTATAGGAAGGTCCCCTGAGGTCATGTTATTTTTATTTATAACGATTCTAATAATTATATATTAGAAGAGCTCCTAACAAAAAAGTCTTCAGGGGGCAGGTGAACAGGAACTATTTAGAATTACAAGATTAGTTCGTTTTGTATGTATTTATTGATTAATGTATATAGGTATTTATTTATGTATTCTCATGTATATATATGTACTGTAAATTTATGTTTATGCTCAAATTTCAATTCATTCTCTTCACCTATCATAGAATTTCTCACCTCTTTGGTTGACTTGCAAAGAATGCCCATAGGCATTAAGTTTGCCTATTGGACCCTCATTTTTGATGTATCAATGAAGTTTATAAATGAATATAATAAAAATGTATTATGAATCGAGAACTTTTTGATTATTGTGGGTTAAAATGGACCTTTTGGACCTTTATTTTGAGTGTTAAAAAAACAAAAATGCACTTATAAATTCAGGACGGATGGTGTTGCGGTGTTAACATTTTGCAAACGATCTATATAAAATAACGCGCGTATATGGCTGCGTTTTGAATGAAAAATTTGATGAAAGTCGTTACAGCGACACTTAAACGTAACAAAATAACGTAATGGAAGGAATTTTACATTTGTTAGAAGTGTTTTTTAATAAAAACTGTATAGATTTTTATTTATTCGTGCAGCGTTAATCTAATGATAAGTGACACGCTTGCCTACGTGGCGCTGTATAAGATTAACTTGAGTTAATCGTTACCCCAGTAATTTCTTTTGCATACAGCACCTTTCAAACCGGAACACAGTAATGTTTTCATTACTATCCAGCCGTAAAAATAGAAGCTGCGGTAGTCATTCCTAGACGGTCTCCGGCAAAAGGGGCAAAACTACCATTAAGTACTATTTCATTCGTTCCCAACATATTATGTTTATGATATGAATTTGATTAACGCTGTATGGAAAGAAATGTTCCTACTGCTTACTATATACAAGATTAAAGATTGGTTATACTTGAACATGAAGGATCTGTTAATATCGATGCTGTGTTTATCTGTTAATATTGTCTACGGGGCGGGAGGGCTTTGAGATGTCTCTCAAGATGATTTATTTGCAGCTAAATTGGTTTAGCGGCGCGGACGTATAAAGGAGCGCTTTTGTTAACTCCGCGATAAATATTGTATGGGAGATATTTTATATTTTCCAACACGACAAAGGTACAAAGCTCGATTTATAATATTAATATACTATTTATCTATCATTCAGCAGTCAATTGCAATATATAAACAATGCGATTAGATTCCGTAGTCAATAATATACATCTACTGATGGCAGAGACCTCTTTGTTTCTGAAGACCGTCTAGTAGGTACTACCGCAGCTACTATTTCTACCGCCAGATAGTAATGTGCAAACATTACGGTTCCGGTTTAAGGGTGATGTATGCTCGTTAAATTGCTGAGGTAACGAGAGTTAACACCTTACGTGCAACAGGTTAGTAAGGTTAATTTTTCACGTTTCGTTTCATCATCAGCCGATAGACGTCCACTGCTAGATGCTTCCTTTAATAAAGACGAAATTTGGGCCATCTCCTACTACGCTGGCGCAATGCGGGTTGGTGAAGAGCCAGAGCCTCGATTGTTGATTAATAAGGTTTAGCTTGTGCTGGTGAGGTTGTCTTGTGTCCCGTGAGTTGTTGTGTGGAACCCTTAACACGCTTTATCTGGTTACAATGATTATGTACATTATTCTCTGGCTGTTTATTTTGTCTACTGTAACAAAGAAATAACCACACGGGTTTTAAAGGTTTCGAAGGTGTTAAGTCTCGTTATCCCAGTAATTAGATTAGCTTACAGCACCCTTATCCGGAACACAGTAATGTTTGCACAGTACCATTTATCGACTACAAGCTCGCTTTAAGACGTAACAAGCTTCCTTATCCCAGTAATTTCACTAGTAGTAGAAAGCAGTTGAAAGAACTTCTTGATTCATTAATTTCCTCAACCAATGGACTAATCAGATAATAATTATATAATATTTTAATACAAAATAACTTTGTATCGGCGGTTTTATTTTATAAACCGTTAATCCCAGTTAACAAACAGGCGGGGACAACATAACAGAAAGGTTTTGTTGTATTACTTAGTTTTCCATTAGCACTTTAATACTATGTAAATCTCTTGCTGAATTAAATTACAATTTGCTTACACAATTCTGTTATATCCAAAGGATAAAATTGCCCGGTTTTCAAGTCAGCAGGGAGTTTAAGTTATTAAAAACAGCAATCCGTCCAAACTATTGGAGTATTTTTATATCAGATTCAAATTGAAAAACTTCTCCTTCTGTCGGTTAAGGATCTATGTGAAACTCGGTTAACTGTTCTATAAATTCTTAAAAGAGAAGACGGATGATGGAGTACGCTCCTCACGGATCTGTTAACGGCATTATAATGGTGTTTTAATGATTTTTTCATGTACGAACAAAAGCTTTAACGCGAGAGGTCTTTTGATTTATCTGCAGGTGAACCGTTTGATAGTTTGAAGAAAACAAAGAAAATACAAAATTTCTGTTTGTGTTGTTATTAAATGGTAACTTTCTTCATCAGACTTGGTTACCGTGGTAATGCGATTAGGAAAACCAGCCTGTAGGCTGTTATTCAGAAGAGTAATGTTCATCAGGAAGGCTGCGTGAAACGGAAGTTTCCATAGCTTTTAAAGCGATGAATGAGAAATGGTCAGTCTAGATCTAAGACCATCTTATCTAGGTTTATTAATGTCCAAACTCATGGGACCCAAGTCAGCTTCACCTGCTTGTGGAGCATCCTGCTAATCAAGAAACGAGACTGACTCCTACTATCTTATACCTCTATTATTGGGGGAAGACCATGTCCCGCAGAAGATGTCTATCGGCCGATGAAGAAATAAAAGAAAAATAAACGCTGTATCTGTGTAACGCCGTTACCCTCACTGTCAATTCTGTGATATATCTATATAAGATCTACATCTGTATTCAAATATTGTCCAACTTCCGTTTGGTGGACCAGAATCGTAAGTACATAAAAAATATTTTTTGACGAGAGTTAGCTTGAGCCATCGGGTGGAAGGGTTTTTAAAAACTACATACTTGGGACTCCTGTCCCAAGTCAAGATGTTAAGTTAATAAAAACTGAGAGAGAACTGATTTTTTTTAGTAATACAAGCTTCTTATATACTAAGGTTACACAATGAGTCCTTATGACTAGTTTATAAACTATATGTGATTAATGGATCTGTTATCCGAGTATAACGGGTTCCTATTTCATTTTATCAGTAATTGTTTCCTTTGTTCATTGTCGGCCTTTCTCTTATGACAATATAACTCGAAGAACACTTTTACTTTACTAAAGATATCAAAAATATGCACCGTTAAGGTATTTGGTGACTTTTGGTCCTACTACCGGTTGGCCGGTTATACCGGTAGTACATATAAATAGTAATATTTATACGAGGAACTTATTAGTATAAGAATAATGTTTAAAATATATATATTTATGGTCAAAGTCACTAAAAAAAAAAAGTCACTAAGAAAGTGACTTTCGGCACCACTTCCGGTTGGCCGACCGGAACCGGATATGGTTAAGAACTATCTTCGTACCCACAATATCAATGCCTAGTTTTATTTTTGTCGGCCTCACTGTTTGGTTAGAGCGCCACCACAACGAAATTCGGACACACAAACACACACATTTGACTAATACTCATAGTACAAATTGACAATAATTCATAATTTTAACAAACAATACAAAGTAAGAAATATTGTCTGGCGCAGCGTTTCGCACTAAATACGAGTGTAGCTATGAAAAGGTCGAGTTCAAAAAAGTTCAGGCGCGCTACGTGCTCTGTCTACGGCGAGGATCGCAGGAATTTACGACGTCGGATCACGTCACAGGAAACATCCAGAAGGAGTGAAGCAAAAATCGAACTCCTTCATACAGCGTTTCCATTTTATATGAGTACATTAAAATTTAACGACTTGCATTTCAACATGAAGAATTTTTAACATTTCCTTCTTAGATTGATCAACCTATTTACTTACACTATTCTACAAAGACAAACATTCCTAATTTCAATTAAAACCGAATAATACAAAGTAATACCACCAAAAGCTATATAGCGTTAGGATGATATACATATTGTATTTTTCTCGTCTCGTTAATATACAAGATATTATACAGCATATACATAATATTCTAAATGAAATTATGTCGTGGATAAGTTAAATTTATAGTTTGCTAGTTTGACGGATGCATTGTAACTCCACAACAAAGACTATCTCATTAAAACTTGCAGCGGAAATGTTAAAAGTTTCCTTCTAAAGATTTACAATACATGCAAATAAATCTTTTGCGAGATTGTCGTTTTAATTTTACTGGTGGTAGGTTTCTGTTGCTGGAGACCGTTTAGGTAGATACCACCGCAGCTTCTATTTCTGCCGTCGAATAGTAATGTGTAAACGTTTCTGTGTTCCGGTTTGAAAGGTCCTGTAAAATAATGTAATTACTAGTAACAAGACTAAACACCAACATGTCAAGGTGATGAGCGCAATGTGGTGTTAAGTATATCATCTTAACTAGTGGCATTTTGCTATGGGCACGTTAGTCACTTACCATCAGATGAACGCCTTACTCATCTCGTCGAGTTGACAAATAAATATGATCACTATTTAACTTTTATATATGATATTTGAATAACTTGTGTGTCGAAATATCAGAACTTGGATCAATTTTGCTGGTGACTGTCTGGAAATAACGTTAGCGCTAAATTCTACCGTTAAACAGTAATATGGATAAATTACTATATCCATTTGAAAGGGGTTGAAGCTAGTGTAACTATTACTACTAATTATGACTTTTTAATATCTATACTACCACTAGTTTTTTAAAAACATATCTTCCTCATCGTGTAGTTTCGTACTGAAAACGATTAACTCCTCTGCATCATCATTACTATAATTTGGAATTATAAATGTCAACTATCACTATTTGAATATAATATATTACATGTAGTTTATTTCTGTAGTAAATCAATAATCAAAGAGAGCGTGAATAAAAATGTAGATTTTTAATTACACTAAACAATATCGTTCTGATTCCTCCGATACATCAGATGTATTCATATAGAACCACTCCATCCTATCATCTTGCTCGAACCTTAATTCAAATTTTCATAAGAGCTTTTCAAGCCCCAAGTCTGAGAGTCGTCCCCTCATTAACAAGTCTGCGCTAATGTCAATAAAGAGATAGCTGGAGGTAGATTTAATTTATCCACCTTCACTAAGATAAATACGTATTCTGTTAAAGGAATTTCCAGCGCAGTGCACATGGTGAAAATAATCATAAAGCTTTTATACAATTAAGAGAAAAGGAAATAATAGAAAAGTAATTGTATAATGTTAAATACAGAGCTTAGCTTAAAAAGACGTATCATGATTTTGTTCTAGCGGAAAAATAGCGTCATCAGAAACTTTTTACGTATCGAGAATAAAACAATGATTTATTTATAACTCGCGGCTGTTAAAGGTAACATTGGTTATAACTTTAAGTAAGATCAAGAGCCATTTATAAGTTATTACCGGTAGATAGTAAATGTTAGAAGAAAGACCACAACTATTGAACATACACCAAATATTGAGATGGATACATAAAAAATAAAAATGATCGGAACTAAAATCTAAATGAAGATACAACATTTTGGTAAAGGAAAGAAAAGTAACCACAAAACAAAAGTATAAGATAAAAAAAATGAAGCAAAATAACTTTTTTTTAATTCGTCTACTCGTCGATACAAGCAAGGCGTTCACCTGATGGTAAGTTACCTGCCAATAATAACGCGGTGCTAGTTAAAATAGTATACACAGCACAACATTGTGTTGGTCCCTTGAAACATAAAATATTAAGTCTCGTTACTCCAGTAATTTGACTAGCATACAGCACCCTTCAAACTGGAACACAGTATTTGCATATTACTTTTTAGCGGTAGATATAGGAGCTACTGCGGTACCAATCTAGACGGTCTTCGGAAACAGAAACCTACTACCAGTTAACCATCACCTTCGTCTGTCATACTTGCCATGTCCGGTATTTGAATGATGTCCCTAAAAGCTGTTCCTGGAACATATCGGTTTCTCGACCAAGTTTTCTTTAAGCTTAAGGTTTAATTTAATCCTTGCCTCACCTACCTTTGTTTCGCTTGATTCCACCGTAATCACGTTATCCACTTTTCTTGATCTCATTTATTTAGTTATTTTAAATTTTCTTGCTTATTTATTTATTTATGTATTTATTTTTTATCTCCCCTGTACTTTTGAGTTGCCTGGTAGAGTTCGCTTATAGCGTTAAGGCCGTCCTTGCCCACAATTACTTTTTAAATTTAGTTACTTATTTGCTGTACCATATATATACCAATAAAGAGTTTTTCTATTTATCTAAAGCTTCTTTAGTGAAGTGTTTAACTAATAAATTTTAAGTATATCGATAGATTCAGTGGACAATTGCTCAGAAAACTCCATCCGTTTCCATTGGATCCATCCATAAATATTTAAAGGAACACGTATCGGAGCGCTGCGTTTTATTTTCTCTTTAAACTCCACCTTCAGTTTGCACAGAATGTTTCTCTGAACTCGCATTACACGGAAAATATCATGTCCATTAAGAAGGTTTAATTTTTTTTTGGTTTAACTGTATTTTTGTACTTTAATTACATAGTCGGAGACCATATGTAACAAGATTATCTTTAATGAATACATTGACCATTTAGTGACGTGTTACTTTGGGTATTCTATTATGTACAAACAAAATTCATGTAATTTATCTATGTGATTGCAAATATTATTTTTATATGAAAGAGACGAGCAAGGTTCACCTGATAGTAAGTGATATGATAGCCTATAATAAGTTGCTAGTTAAGATGGTATACACAGCACCACATTGGGTCCATCACTTTGAAACAATATGTCAATTCTCGATACACCCAGTAATTTCACTAGCATACAACTCCCTTCAAACCGGAACATAGTAATGTCTACACAATAATGTTTGTTGACTGCAGTAGGAGCTGTGGTGATATCTACCTTTGGTTTGAGGTATTAAAGACCTACCACCAGTGAAGTCAGTTTTAGGTTTCGTGAGTTGAGGACAGAAATGGTTTTCCTTTAGATTCACGATTATAATAGAATTGCTAATTTTAACTTACACCTTCAAAATTGGATACTGTGACAATAAGCTATCGAGGCCTTTGTGCCCCCACTATATGATATGACAAAAACCTTCAATATCTTTTACATTATTTATTCCGCAGTCGCTAAGTAGAGTACCGATAAAGTCCGACTCGGCTCGCTTATTAGAAATCTTTTCACTTTCGCACGAACCCAGGCTTCCTTTGAAATATTCATAAAGCTGTTAAAAAGGTTCGGCAAAGATTGCGAGGGTTTTTTTTTAAAAGATTTTTTTTTATCGTACAACACAGACGTTTAATTTCATTATTAGAATTATAAGTGAGAATAACTTTGATCGCATAGCGAAAATTATAGCTCAGTGAATTTAAAGCGTCAGTAAGCTTTTAATTATATCATTTAAGGTCTCTGTTGATGATTACAGTCTAGTTGTGAATCGCTGCAGCGGCTGTTACAGGAGTCCAATACACGATCAGATTTATTGATTCCGAATCTCAGAAATGTATTTTATAACTAAACTCTCATAATACGATACTGATAGAGTCAAAGATTTCAAATATCGTTACTCCTGTAACCTCACTAGTTACATTACCTTTCAAACTGGAACACAGTAATATTTGTAAATTACTGTTTGTTGGCTGCAATAGGAGCAGCGGTAGTACTTACCGAGACGGTTATAGACCTAGTTACTACTCGCGATGGTATACAATAAAAAATATATAGAATGGTAAAAACGCAAACATTACTATGTATTTACTGCATAAAATATAGTATTTTTACTGCATAAATTTTGGGATTGGCGTGCTCGTCTCATTGCTATATTATATAATTAAATATAACAAAGAATTTGTTGTGTAACCTATTTCCCTTAAATCTACTTTGCTGTCTCTTAAGTTTTAATCGTCTTTCCCCACATCTATTAGATCCTTAAACAGTACGATGTTCTCAAGTTCTTTAATTTCTTAATTTTCATTTACACACATTTTCAATAACTTCTCCCACAAAATATAGACAAAAATTTTGAAAAAATTAATAATATTAATTAAAAATAACTGCGGAAAGTTTCCTTGCGCCTTGCTGTTAACATTTATGATTTCGGTAAAGGTTCAAAGGTAACTTATTAAAATGACCGCGTTAAAATATGCCAGGTGAGGTGCCGCTGGCGAATAAATTTGAACCCCTGGTCAAACTGAGGGAGAGCCACTGAAACTTTCCGCTCGTTCAATTGACTAAGATTAATTTGTAACCAATTATATATACATTGCAAGTTAACTAAACGATATATAGTAAATGATTAACTAATAAGAAATCTATCAGTAGCCGACCACTTATGCAAATATTACTTTCCGATTTGAGGGTCGCTGTAGCTTATGAATCGTGATAGCCTAGTGGTTTGAACGCCGGCAATCCACCCCGAAGGTATGGGGTTCGAATCCGGCCTGCACTAATGAATTTTTCAATTTATCTACAGTTAGTATAACTCCCAACTAATATCACATGCTCTGACTGTGAGGGAAAATATCGTAAGGAAATCTACATATCTATGTGATGACCATCCGGGGTCGGACTAGTATGTGGAATAGAGAAGGCAATGCCAACACCACTCCATTATAACTGACAAGAAAGTCGTCATGTGGTTCACTCCACATGATGACCACGACCCTCAGTCAAGAGGAAATACGACTTAAAAGAAGAAGTAACTAGTAATGGTTTTAATAACTACAAAATTTGGTTTCTTATGAGCAAAGACGATTAGTACAATAACTAGCAATGTTATCATCCTTATTAGAGCTTTTTGTTATGGGCTACCATATCGCCGTTTTCGATTCAACTTCTCTTCGCTTAGTCTTTTTTTGTACTCTACAAGGCGCTAAGATAAGCGAGGTGTTCACCTGATAGTAAGTGATACGTCTGCTCATAACAACGCAGCGATAGTTTTTTTTTTTTTTTTGTATTGTTCCCCTGCGTGTTTTGGGTCAGGGTCCTAGTTCAGTCATACCAGTTCTCGCTTTCTTTCCGTTTAGCTCGCAATCATTCCGCTAATTTTCATCTCTTTCATACCTCTCGCTGAGTGAAGACAGTCGTCTTTTCAAAATACATAACCTTTTTTGAGACATGTAAAAAAGCATCCCTTTTGTCATGTGCTGAAAGTGACACTAAAAATCTTTTAACAAAGTAAACAATTTTAAAACCTGTGCACCCGAGCTGTCATCCGTTTTGACGCGCTTGTATCGCCTTTCCTTGCGAACTGGACTCGTGCCGAATTCTTGGAAGCTTGCAAACGTGCAACC
>DWLS01008058.1:0-10207 GCA_018246255.1 Pachliopta kotzebuea | reverse complement strand
CCAAGTCGGTCATCTTATAGTAAAAGATAGGCCTGCCCACCTAATGATGATAATAATGACCTAGAATGTTAAGCCTCGTTACCCCTGTAATATAACTACAAAGTTTGTCAAAATGAAACACGATAATGTGTGAAGGTCGCTGAAGGCGCCATTGGTAAATATTTGAATATGTATTAGTAACTTTTTATATCTATGATTAATATATTTCTTAAAAAATTAAATAACAAATATTCAACGTTGTATTTTATAAAAAGTAAAAATAAAATAACGCTTCCTGTATTATTTATATTTTTGAAAATTGCCTTGTTGCGTATAGATATAGCTTACGACCCCAATTTATTTGATTAACGATATATATCTTCACGGCAAGCGAACATTGTTGGAATAAAGTGCAAGCAAACAAATATAAGTAAAACAAAACGACAGTTAAGTAAAGAGATTATAGATCATTAATTTTGATGAGATTAAATTATGTAGATTTTAAACAAAATATGACGTAATGTTACTTGTATGTTTTAATTATATATCACAATTAATTACTTGATATATAGAACATTAACATACGGTATTGTATAGTTTAGTAATAAATACGTCTCAGCTACGAATTCAGAACCAAATGTGCTAGCTAACCTTTTTCTTAAGCTTGTTAAAAGATATCATTTTAGTAAAACAAAATAGACAGACATTTGACAGACAATAGACATTACAGAGATCATTTTTATTATTTTTAGAAACATGTTAGGCAAAGTTAATATCTTCGCGGTTGTATTCCGAACGGAGATCCCGTGACTTCTCCTAACGCTGAGGACGTCTACCCTGGGGTTTTAGTGGGTAAAAGTCTCAACATAGCCTTGACAGTCCCCACAAGGCAAGGTGATCTTTTCGAAGATTTCCCCCGAAAAAAAAGGCAAAGTTATAACTTGTTGTCGCACCATAGTTCATCATATGTGTAAGACAAACCAACGGGCGTGTTTTATATCGCATTTTTGAACAACATAAAGTTTAAAGTTTTATTACCATTTTATTATATTCCTGACGTGAAAAATGTGTTACTGGTGCATAATATTCTACGGTCGCTGCAGATAAATCAGTTTTTGAAAATTTATTATGTAGGAAGTTACTAAAAACTTGTAAATAAACTATTATTTATGAAACCACTTTCTTTGATTGACGTGTGAAAGATGATACAGTCAGAATTTTTTTTTAATTTTACTATAGGCAGAATTATTTTCCTATCATAATTTGGTTTTATTAAATTAGTGCTAATTTTTATATGGACAGTAAAATCTTTTGACGGGGAGTCAACTTTGACTGGGGAATTAAGACAAGAAAATTGAAGTATTTTTTGTCTCCGGTGTAATAGTCACAGTAATTTTTATACTTTACTTGATAACAGCGATAGACCGGATTACGCGAATAAAAATTAAATACAGTAATATATATTTTCCGTATCTGGTAATATTTAAAAAATTTTAAATGTTATATAATAATTGAAACTTCAATACTAGTTTGCGGTTAAAAATTAACGGTGCTTAAATAATTTGTAAAACGGCGAGGTGTCTTTGAAAAGCGGTACGTGGACAAAATATCAAAAATAGCAGCATTTTAGTGTCACAACATGACTGAGAGTGATAAGATGACATCTAATTTATAAATTATTTGCGAAAAAGAAAACCACTTTCAAGTCCAGGAGTATAACTCCTCCCAAAAGAGAGAATAGTACGCAGAGTTTGCTTTGTCTCACACCTAACAATATATTTGAGATAAAAATTGCAGTCATTTTGTAATGATTCTGATTAAAAATGTATTTATTATTAGTTATTTAAAAACAATAGGTTACAATCTTTGATTATATCATCTCTAAATAGAGCATAAATGACATTAATAAAAAATATAAGCTAATTATTAGCCTATAAGTAGATTTGTACTACTTAGAGCGCATTGTGCTGTCAAGTCATATGGTCGCGTTACGCATCTGAAATTTGTGATGCAAATGTGTTCAAAATGACGAGTTGCGTCATAAAAGTTTGTAGAAATTACAAAGGACGTTTAAAAAAAACCAGCAAAGTAATTTACCACCAGTAAGTAAATCCGAATTCATTATATATTTCTTAAAAAACAATCAATAAAACATGTTCAATTAATACGATGTTATCTTGATATTATTGTTGATGTTCCTAATTTCAAAATACAAAATTCCCTTTGTGAACGCCAAATTAAGCCAAAGAGATAGAACCACTCGGTAACGATATTTACCAGTGTTAAGTATATAGTGTGAAGTAGCCCCTGTAAAAAATTTGAAAACGGCAAAGTGTAATTTTTTTTTTAACTTAAACACATAATATTATATGAGGACATAATACTTTGTTTTGCAAACCAGCACCATGTTCTGAACTACGACAATCTTTATATTTCTAAACTAAAATTAGCTAAATCGGCTCTGCCCTTTTCCAGTTTTAGCAAGAATAACGAACAGATCTTCCTTTAATTTTTGGTGATATGTTATTAAGTGAAAATATTTTTTTTTTGATAAATTCTTTCCACTGATATCATAATATATATTATATATTTTTTATTGCATTTTCCGGATTCGATTCTCGGCAGAAACACATTTTTTTTGTTTTATTCAGCAAAATTACCTATCTAGAATATTTAATTTTAGCATTAAAACGTGTGAATTATATCCTCAGCTGACATCCCTTTATACGCACAAAAAGACAAATAGAGTGTCAGGTCGCGGGTGTAAGACACGGCGGTACGCAACAAGCCTGCAAAAGTTGTCCTGATTTTGTTGCAGTAATTGAAGGGCCTCGCCCTATCTAGAGAGTATATATTCAAAGGTTATAATGATTTGATGTCAACTTAGTATAAAAGTTAAAATTGAATTTATAATGTCGATAAAAGTTGTTATGTAGAACTCAACTACAAATATAATAAAAGTATTTAGAAAAATTGATGATTATGTATAAAAATATAAACAAAAACTAAGTTATATTATATAAGGAGAATGTATAACTTTGTTCAAAGAATTAACTGAAAATTTTTCTAGAAACTGGTCCGTAACCTTTTATTCTATTTGCATTATAGAAAAAGACTATATAATGTATTACAAGAAATTTTGGTGAATAAAGAAACATCGGTTATGGATTTAACTCAATTTTTCTTATACAATGTAATTTCTGTGTAAGATAATAAGATTTCTTAACTCATTTTAGTCGATATTCATATTAAATCCGGAGCAATGTAAATAAATGGCACATTATATCAAGGAACAAATGATCATAATAACTTATTTTCTTTTACGAAAACTTGATTAACTATTGAACTATTTACGTACGAATTAAAACAGTACATACTTTGAAGGATTTGATTATAACATTATACAGTAGATTACTGCAATAATATTAACAGTTAGGTAGTTATAATACTGAATTTTTTTTATGTCCTTGCTATCGGGATGGTTTAGTAATATTTAAGAGAGTTAACGTGATATTAACCTTGTTACTTAAGTAAATAACAATTTTTTTTTTTTAGAATGATCAATTACAAACAATATAAAGTATCAAGCGATTTAACAAGAATTACTATATTAAAAGCAACAATAATAAAATTACAGTCGTAAAATTGTTTTAGCTTGTTTTCAAAGAATACATAAATCTTCACTAGGGCTTTTTTCTCGATTATCCTTACAAATTATGTAACTGATCGCTTTAATAAACAAAGTAATTATATATTTCGTGCATTTAAAACTAGCAAACGTTTTAAAGCTGCAACGGGACGCATTTAGTATAAAATGTTTAACTACGTTATTTCAGCTCTCCTGGTAATTAAAAAAATAATCATTACATATAAGTTAAGCTTGCGAAATGCAGTTGCTTTTTTTAATTTCTGCAAAGTTCTCCTTTATTACAAATGGCGTAACTCCCGAACGACAGTGGTCATAAAATGCAAATTATTCAAATGTTATTCGGGGCCGCACTACGAAATTTCCTAGATTTTTGTCATAATAAATTTTACATAGTAATAAGAACGCTAAAATCTGATCTGAATCTCCATAATATAATTTGCTTATTAGTTATTATACATTTATTGCATTGTTTCAACAGATTGGTTATGAAGTATAGTCAATGGCCTCTCCAATGTTTTCTCAATTATTATTTAAGAATTTAGACTATAATATGGACATTTTAATTTTTTTAATGTTTAAAAGGAGAGAAAATAATAACATTTAAACATTTTATAAAATTATAGCTTTTTAAAATTATTCTAATAAATCAATGTCATGTCACAGAGAAGCAATGGATGTCTTTATTGATCGTTAACCTAATGAAGCCTTATTCATGTCGTTACAACATAGTCTCGTTTTTCAAATACTACTTCATGAATATAGAAAATATGCCTTTTCTTCTATCTTTTTACTTTACTGGAAAACTTACTGATTAAAATATTATACTATTTGTATTTTTTTATTGAGATATAATTGCTAAAAACTTTTTCTGTGTCAATAAAAAAGTGCTTACTCTGTGGACGCTATTTTCCTTTGAGAGAATAGTAAATGAAAGTAATGCAAGTATATAGGCTTAGAGAAATATAGAGATTATTATATATACTTACTTCTTGTGGTTATGAATTTTATATTAAGGAAAGATAATAATCCTCGTCTGTCTAAAAAAGTCATTGGCGAGTTTGAATATTAGCTGCGTTCAGGCATAAAGCCATATCTTTCGCATTAAAAGTAGTCAAAAATTAATGTTTTTATGTTGTTCTGCTTACATTCCATCCGTTTCATATATTGTATTAGAACTTGTCACATTAATTTCATTTGTTTGTATACAATATGTAATGAGTTTTGTATTTAGGTGATTTACGTTTATCAGAAGTATGTAATGTTATACTTTAATTAAAAGGAACGCCTGCGGTGCGCTCTAATTAACTTCAGTTCCTCTTTACGTAGCTTCTAGTTTACGTTCACATTTGCTGTTGAGTTTATTTAGCTGAGAAGTAACAGTAGGGTTTAAGTTTTTTTGTTTATTAGAAGTTGAACCCGGTAGATATACCGTGTACGTTTACTTTATTGATATTAGTATAGTTATACAAAGTTAAAGAAATCTGAATAGTTTTTCACAAAATTAAAATATTTCTTAAAAATAAGCAAAACTGGGTCCGAATTTGTTTACAATTGTGTTAAATACGTTTGTGCTTCATACCTGTCATTTTTTAATAAAACTATTCGTTACTATTATTTTCAGTTATCTGTTAGTGAATATTCCATCAAGATTGTTAAAGCCGTTTAGGTGATTAACTGGGTAAACAGAGAGACAAACAAATATTATTTTAGCTGGAGTTATGTTGCCATAAGAGGAAGGCCAACAAAAAACAAGGGAAACACTTACGGATAAACTAAAACATAAATCTGTTACCACTCGATAACAGATCCAATAACCACAAGTTGTTCATAAACTAGCCATAAGGACCCTTTGTATGCCCTTAGTATACAAGAAGCTTGTATTACTAAATAAAGTCAGTTCTCTCTCAGTTTTTATTAACTTCACATCTCATAGCATGGGGCAGTAGTCCCAAGCATGTAGTTTTTAAAAACCCTTTCACCCGATGGCTCAAGGTAACTCTGGTTTGTATTATAATTACCGTACAATTATTAATTAAACAATAATCTCGTATTTCGACATAATCACTGGAAGCTTCAATTTTAATTACTTGCCTAGAAGTTAAGAAACCTTGCGGGTGTATTATCAATGATACACGGTAGTATGAATATTAGTGTTAAAAATTGCTAAGAAAAAAGTATAATTTATAAATAAATAATTAAAAAAATTGTACCTCCGAATGGCATGATAATTGACTTATTTCATAAATAACATGTATATTTGTTATCAGGACATATAAATTCTTTATCAGTCATTTGAAATGTAACGAAGTAGAATTTTTTTTTTCTTCTTTATGAGGACTTTACGCAGGGTGCGCATATCATTCCTGCCGTACCTTATTATATAGGATCACGGATACCCACTACCAGTCATAGGTACTATACCTACTAAAGTAGAAACTTCTATAAGATTTTATAAATATTTATGTACGATCTTTGCACGAATCGTGAACTTTCCCTGCTAACACAAATCCAATTATAATACACGAACACAAATACTGTCTGCCCTGACTTAGTTAAATGAATTTAGTTATAAATGTTTTCTTTATTAATTTGATAATACTGAAACTTTAACAACTTTTTTAATTACTGATGCTGTCAATCGTGTGCTGATGGACGTACTGTATAATGTTATGATTATTGAACACTATGTATTTCTTGTTTCAAACTGACACCTGTGAAGATTTATTCATTTGAGTTTCGAGTAAGGCTTTTAATTGGAGCTTTTCGATTCGTGTAATGGTACATAAGGTGTCTTTAAATTAGCTATATCTTGTAATTTACCTAATCTAGTTATTCATGTGGTTTTTCTCTAAAAATTCTTTTAGTTATTTTACCTAAATTCATCAATTGCGACATAAGTTTTTACTTTGTTAATGATTATACTTATATGATAAGTCGTGCATGTTTCGATCATATTTTTGTAGTTTATTAAAGTGAAACTGTTATTTTCAATTTATTATATTCGCTAGTTAAGGTATACCACTAAAAAGTAGAGTAGAGAAGAGGAGAGAGGAAGAGGAGTACCGGTGTTGCCATTCGCCGCTCGTCTCTCCCGGGCGTCCACACATATTAATTGTCGACCGACCCTTGATCGATCCTCTGTAGGGACTTGAGAGAGTTTTTTTCTTGGCCTCCATGGCCTCCGGGCGACGGATTCGAGACGGGGATCCGTTTCCTAGATTAAAGGAAAATAAATAGTAAATTTATTTTTGAATAAACGTTGATGTGATTCCTTGTATACTTGTATATTTAGCAGCACTTTGACTTTATCGAATCGATGCACAGTACTACTATTAGTAATTTACCATCAACGAGAGTTTATTTCTCGTATTGTTTTAATACATGTACATTTTTACCTCGTTTTCCATCAAATCGAACGTTTTTCATCGTAAATTACGAGGGATATCTAGACTGCAACCGAACATATCACGGGACTTGAGTGAAGTGGGGACTACGTTGATTAATGGAGATCTCTTGAATACTTTGAGCCTTCAGTGTTATCAAACTAAATTCGTCCTAGAATTCTAGATTGCTTTTGTCTATAAAATCGGGAGTGTAGCCTAAAAGGTTATTTAAATAAACTATTTGGAAATCAATTCTTCTAGACAAACATGTAGAAGAAACGCAATTTGATAATTTACACAATGGAATGGCAGACGGAGTGTATAATAATAATTTATAAATACACAAATACTTATTACCACATACATGCATACAACTACATAATATATACCTACAATACTATCCTACTATTTTTAATTATAAGAAGAGTTTAAAACCTGCTTAATTTAATTAAACCAATCTTAAATTTTATGTAGAATCATAGCAATTTTTTGGGAAAAAAACATTTGTGTTTTAATTAACTTAAGGAGATATAGATTTTTAATACGGAAACTGCAGATGTACCATATATCTTTTATATTGCAGGACACATGTACCGTACATCCTTTAAATCTATCCTTTATAATAACTTTTATTGGTATAATATAAACAGTCTAAAAATAATTACAGTCTGTTTTGATTTTGAAAATAAGCGTTTTCTATTAATATTTTCACAAAGATTCTGAATGTTAGTTATCTAAAAATCTGTACTTTAATTTATTCATATTGTGATCCAAGATACAAACAAAACGTTTTGAAGTCTCCGTAAACGAGTGGAATTATACATTCCATATTAATATGAAGAAAAAGAAACAAGCAAGAAAAAACTTTATACAAAATAGAAAATTAATGTTCTATTTATATGTACAGGAATACATTAAGTTATTTCCATGTACCTTAAATAAGAAAAATATTCCTGTTACATTGTGATCTCTGTATTTTTTCTTCCAATAATATGAATATGCTAATGTTGATCGCTTTTTTCTTTGATGGAATATTCCATTGAAGGAAATTAATTTATCAATTTCACGCTTACTTTCATGGGTTTACGAAACCGACGAAAAAACGTATTGGTATTTCATCAACGACAAAAGTATTATTTTTGTAGTAAACTCATAAATTTTTAGTTAAATAGGTTATCTACAGTACATAATTCACACAATATTCTTATGTTAATGTACAAAAATAGGCCTGTTGACCCGTGAAATAGGTTTATTATATTATCTATCACCCGTGATTTACTGTTGTATTGTTCATAATTATGAGTTACCTTAAGACAATATCGGTATTTTTATTTATGATGACAAATAAAAAATCATATGTATGATAAGCAGTGACAAGAAATTTTAAAAGATATATATATCTAATACTAGAAGACCATCGGTTGAGATGTTGATATATTAATTTGACAAGGTTTATGTACATGTATTTATATTGGCTGTTCTAAAATACTTTAATATTTACCCTTTATGAAAATAGTTTCAGAAAAGTCATTCACTGAACTGTTTGTAAAACATAATGAAATATGTTTAATATGTGTGTCAGTTTATTTGTTGCCTTTAAAATACTATTTTAAACGTTTTTCTTCGTACCGTATTGTTTTATATGGCGACAAGGCAGAACTTTTTATAGAATGGTCCCATTTCAATGTATCTTTGTTTGTAGGAAAACGTAAAAGACACGTCGAAATTTGCCTAATCTATTCTGAACTGAACTTGAACTGCCTCCTATTGAACTAAAAGTCAACATTATGTTTTTGAAGCTACAATGCTGCAGAGAAGCCCACTTTTAAGTTTTGACACTTGTTATTGTTTAATTATTCATAAACACTTGCATTACAACACGGAAGTCTATAGTTTGATTCCCAGGCCACGTGATAATATGCGGTTTTATTTTCGATCTTCGTCTTGTAAATTTTGTGCCATCGCAGTATTACCGTGTTTCGGGATATGAGTGCCAGAGAAACTCGGTTACACAATCCGGTTTATCATCTATGTCTTTATATATAGTCTATCCAAAACTCGAGAAAAACGTACCGAAAGGAATTTTCGTGACGAGATTTGATTACTTTGATCGCAAAAGGCATGAAATTATACTAGTAAATTATGATATTGTACTTGAGAAAATGTAACATTTTATTATGATTTAAATTTTTTTTTCTTTTTTATAAGGACTTTTACGTAGGTTAGTCCTATCGTACCTTATTATATAGGATCAAGAACACCCACAACTAGTCATACGTACTATACCTACTATACATACAAAACTATCCTACATACTACTTAATAACTAGTTTCACCATGAATCTAAACAAAATCGAAGCTTCTTCGCTCCATGGACGTGAAAGTATACCATTATAAAAGCCAACGTCGATTTTATTCAGATTCAGAGACGAAATTATGAAATTTCTTATAGGGTCTGTTCTGGCACACTCCATTAGCAGACGATGTGTATCCTCTGGGATACCACATTCCTCACAATTTGGAGATCTGACTTGCTTCATTATATATAAAAATTTATTTTTTGGAGTGTGACCAGACCTGAGCCTGTGACCAACAATAATCATTTTCCTGCTTAAATTACTAGTACAACACCAAGGTGTACGAGGCGGCTGATATTGTATAGTTCTATACCATACTCCTTTTTCTTTGGAACATGTAACAAAGTAATTAATCCAATTATCGTGACATATATTTTTAAATTTAGGAAATAGTTCAAAATAATCAAAATCCATATCTAACTCTATCCCATTTCGAACTGCTAACTTAGCCCTTATATCTGCTATTTCATTCCCATTATATTTTCAATTAAAGTAATATGAAATTGAAAATCATTAACAATGAAATAAACAAATTAGACAGATCTTTTTCCTTTTCTGATGCATTACAATGTATCTTTCTATTGAGGTCTCATTATTTTCATACATTCTCATAAATAAGAGACATAAATTACAGAAGGATACTTTCAAGAGTTAATAGGGATAGGAGATAAGATCTCAATGACACCACCCCAGATTTTTTACTGTCTCATGAATTTAGTGATTTGGTATTCAACTTGACTTATTGCGGTAAAAAATATAGTATTTGTTCGGTATAGTTACATCCCTATATGGCGGTAGTTGCACCCATATTTTTATTCTCCTCTCCTCGCATCAGCGGG